>OX401404.1:4833964-4912539 GCA_947846245.1 Cerastoderma edule
GATATAACTGAAGCAGAATGGAAAACGACGCAAAACCAGATTCTTCCTAACCAAGTGAAAATCTGAGTATATATTAGTATCAAGCAATATCTCGTATGATTTATAAGTATCAGTGTTTTAAAAGTAACTTCTGAGATTTCCTTCGGTTATCTAGACTTTCCAGATGGTGATGCAGTATGATCTTTAAGTAAGATATTTTTATTTTTATTCAAGATGGGTATAAGAAGGTAATAAAGAGTCCATAGAGTCGAACACAAAATGAAAAGCCTATAACTTTTACCTTTATTCTCTTTTCCAGACCGCCCCCGGTGATTTCAATATAAACTTCCGAACCAGTCTGATCCATGATGCTGCTGACGTCAGACAAATAGTCACGGATAAATCTGCACAGATAGTGGATGGGAGGGGGCAACAGTATTTCTCCGGGGCCATGCCACATTCGGAAAGTAAGTCGCCTAAAACGCTTTACACATAAAGCTCCAAACACCACGAAAACTTACACATAAAATTCATCAATCCAATTATTGTAGGCCATTCCACAATCGGAAAGTAAGGCGCCAAAAATGATACACACATACAGTAGTCCAAATACCGCGAAAACTTAAACAAACAATTCATCAATCCAAATAACGTATTCCTTAGTATATATACTATATATACGTATGTTTGACACATTGTTGAGTCCATTTGTGGAGTATGGTTTATGCTTTCGGGTTTTATTAAGTATAAGTGACGACTTAATTGTATTTATATGTCTTCAACATTGATACAGAAAGAGCCAAAACTTGTCTACTTAACAAAGGATTTCAGTCTAGCTGTGTTTGGAGGAAATCATTTGAACAGGCAGTATTACATAAGTCAGTCAAGTTTAACCGAAACATTTATTATGACACCATATTTTCTATAGTAACAACGATCATTTTGTCCAAAATTGAGAGATTACTGTCATACAAATTTATAAAATGCGAAGTAAACATAAGCACGTGGAAGACTCAATCCCTACTTAATTTAATAATACCTCGTCTTGCCGTTTCTACTGCAAAATACTTCGGAACAGATTGTTTCAAATTAATTCTTTCAAGTAATTTGTGATCGTTATTCCCATGCAAAATAAATTGTTTCCCTTTTCCCTTTTAACTTCTTTTTCCCTTTTTGTTGGTTTCAATTTAAATCAGCTACAAACTTTACATTGAAAAATGGATCAAAACATACATGTATATGTATACAAATATCAGGTAAGAAGCAAAACAAGATTGAATTGAAAATAGCCAAGACATACTCTCCACATTACTTTAATCTTTAAATAGATTAATCTTGGATTATGTATTGTTCATTTGTTTTGTTATTTTCATTTACTGTTTAGTGAACGTAATGTATTTCCATAAAGAAAATGGATCGTGTTTAATACGCGATTATAACTTTGCTACAATTTTCTATATCCAATTTAAAAACTGGAAGTTTTGTGTGCCATTTTTACTGATCCATATTTAAAACAACGGCCACACAATTTAAATATATCAAGGAAAAGAAGAAGGTTTTTAATTTGATAACGGGTAGAAACAATCGTGGCAAAATAGTATCATATTTTTTTGTTATGGTTGTTTCTAAAGCCGTCTGTAGAATGTAGCAGACGATAACAAAGCTGTGTAAATAACAGCTTGTATTGTTCATTTGATGTTTTCTCCCACAGATCTCACGGGAGGCCATATCCCTGGTTCTATAAATACCCCGAATTCTGAGTTCTACAACCAAGACGGGACATTCAAATCACCAGCCGAGATTGAGAAAGGTATGGTTTGTTCCACCGTAACCCTTAGAATGCTGGGTAATTTCCTGAAAATAGATTTTTGTGTCGTCTGCTTTCCAAAACCTTAAATGTCTGCTCAATTTAATGAGTATATATACTCAGAGTAGCAAACAGGTTAGAACCAGGCCAGCCGCCAATTTACTTGGTGGCTAGACTGGATCTAACCTCTTTGCATAAGCATGAAGTGGGTTCCAGAACTCTAAGGGTTAATGATTACACTGTACAGCTACAACAGACAGATTTAAGAGTATATTTCGTTACTGATCTTTTTACCAAATTTTAGTTTGGTCAACACCTTATTTAAAGTGTATTCAGATAACATCTCAATAAGTAAAATAGCAGACTAATGACATAGTTTCTTGCGAAAAGTGAAATGGGAGATTACGAATACAATTCTTAAAGAAAATAAATAAAACTGTCAGCGTAAGCATTTCTTTAACCAAATGGTTTTTAATAAGTCATTTCTATCAGTATATCTGTAAGATTCATTCTTTTGTAACTTGGAAAGCAGCTAATTATCCGAAGATTGCGGAAATACATATATCAAATAAAGCGGATGCTTGATTGTATATATTTGTGTCGAAATTTAAAGCATAAGTAGATTACCAAGCAAAAACTATGAATATTATGTTTTGTTTTGCACTTGGCAGACAAAAAAAGAAAGAAAGAAAAAAGGTTAAAAGACAATCGTTCGCTACAAGGTGACGGCGGACTATTACAGCTTTGTTACATGTTTTCTCTGCTCTCTGTGTGTGTCCGGACCAAGTAATTCTTACTTCGATGTTTAGTCCCTATGAGCTTAAAACAGTGTTCACCAATCTAGCATATGTTTGACCCTTTATCAAAAACCAGGTTTTCGACTGTCCAAATAAAAAGAGTTTGCAGACGACATTTCAAAATGTGATGAGATAAATAAAAACAATCTTCTGATAGGGCAGAACACATTGTGGGAAGAGGAGAAATTGCTCGTTTAGAGCAATTTCTCCTTTTCCCACAATGTTTTCCAGAGTCATCTGTAACAAAAATGGTGAGTGGCGGGATATGCTTTGCGAACTTTCATTAATCCACATCCGGTGCGAGTACTGGATATGTATCAAGGAAGCAGAATCGAGAGTGATTAATCTAAGTTGTAAGAACTTGTTTCACAATCGATGTAAAATAGATAAGTGTGTAAACTAAACAAAAATGGCCAAATGCCGTTATTGTTTGGTAATAGGTTAATTAACTGATCCATGTAAAATATAATGACTTTATTGATCCATACACAATGTTTTCCAGAGTCATCTGTAAACAAACTGGTCAAATGCCGTTATTGTTTGGTAATGTGTCAACTGTTCCATGTAAAATATAATGACTTTATTGACCCGTACGTATGTTTTCTCTTCTAGTTTTCCAGAAGGCAGGTGTCGATCTATCACGACCGTTAGTAACCTCGTGTCGGACGGGGGTTAACGCGTGTACACTGGCTGCGGTCGCGCATCTTTTGGGCAAAACGGACACACCCGTGTATTATGTACGTAGAATTTCACCCATTACCAAACAATAACGACTTCATTCTCCTACGCAGTGATCTCCCTTTTCATTTGGTAAGAGATCTCTGCTTTCATAGAACAAGGCAACCAATCACATAACTCGATAGAGGTCAACGCGTGTACGCTGGCTGCGGCTGCGCACCTTTTGGGCAAGACGGACACACCCGTCTATTATGTAGGTAAAATTTAACCCTTTACCGAACGCCAAATAAATATTCGACTGTCCCAAATTGAAGGAGTCTGCAGACGACATCTCAAAGTATGATCAAATTGGAAAATATTCTTCTGATAGGCCAGAAAATAATGTGGGAAAAGGAGACGAGCATTTCTCCTTTTCCCACAATGTTTTGCAGAGTCGTCTGCAAAAAAGTTGTTAAACGTCGTTAGTGTTCGGTAATGGGTTAAACTAATACATTGTGATATCTTGTCCTGCGTGGCCCTGTGGTTTAAACTCCTGCTTGGCCCTGTGGTTTAAACGGTGGTCTTTGAACTCGTGGGTCCCTTTAGTTTCAACTTAACGTTTTTCCACTTGCAGACTTATTTTTTTACTTGAGGCAGACACTGTAGAAAAGCTTTGTTAACATGTAAAAAACCTTCCAGTTCTGCTGTTGTGATACGTGAATAGATTGAAAAAGCAATGTGCCAACCAATTTCTCCTTTTGCAACAATGCTTTTTGAAAGTCGTCTGCTGCAAGACGCAAACATGTGGCGTTAGGTAGCAATATGTCAAGTTTCAACAAATTTATTTTGCATCAAGATGTGATTGAATTCACTCTCGATGACTGTTCTTGGTTCGAGCCTCAACATTACTTCTTGTTTCATTGGAGCGGCCTTTGGTTAGATACTTCAGAGCCCTAGTCTAGTACTGGTGAATATAGGAAAGCCGTAACACACCTGGAAAATGTTTACACGGCGTTAAACTCTCTACTGGAAACAAACCAAGATATCCCACTTTACGATATCTGCTAGTCAATA
This sequence comes from Cerastoderma edule, assembly GCA_947846245.1. Taxonomy (NCBI): domain Eukaryota; kingdom Metazoa; phylum Mollusca; class Bivalvia; order Cardiida; family Cardiidae; genus Cerastoderma; species Cerastoderma edule. The sequence goes on from OX401404.1 coordinate 4,838,279, forward strand.
TAGGATCCTCCTTTGTGTAAATTCACTTATTTATTAAATATGGCTTCTGCAAGTATATTATACGCATTGTTCTAACAACATACATGTATGTACGATATATCATTTATATAGAACACATGTTTACTTGAAATAAATTATACGAACGGAATACATCATTTAAAGCCATCTATTCCTTGAAATCAGTTGTCATGACGTTCTTGTATACTTGAAGCTGTATTGGCAGAGATTGATAAAAGCTGTAGGAACTTGTTTAATGAGTTGGACACTTCCGAAACCTTCATTAGCGTTTACACTTTCAAATGTTTGCAGAAACATTTCGCGTGTACTAAACATCATTAATAGATTGATAAAAAGGGACTTAACTCTTTGGTACTTACGCATAAAGTTGTGTTTATTTCTTTTGGTAGGTCTTCACGTCGCGTCAACAATTAGATTCTCTATCAGTTATATTTCAATGCCTGGCTCAACATGGTGACGGATGTGGGCCTTTAGTTAATAATTCACAAGGACAAATCAGGTCGGGTAAAATCATCGAAATCCCGTTAGCCAGCCGAAAGACTTTTCTCATGAAAAATACCAATACTGTGATGGTACCCCACACGGAGAACCTATACTGGTTTCAAGTTCTATACTCATGTCAGAAGACCGCATTATATAAGGTTAACCGGAAGGTTTTAATCTTCAGTAGATAAGAGGGATTAAATGACGTTTTCAAACTAGATTTCGATCATTTCTAAGTGACAGTTCAACTTTTTAATCTCGATGGAAACAAGTATTTACGGTCCGAGGTTTCAGTGCAATAGTATCGTAGTTGTGTAATATTTTCGAATATTTAACTATAGTCTTTTTAGCCTCGAAATGTCAAATTGTAGCTCAACTACAAAGTGGTTCAAGAAACGTTGTATAGCAACCATGTTTGACCACCGAACTAAACATGTACATGTACATTAATTACCAGAAATTAATTTTACAGGGCTCTTGGATGGAATGGGCGCAGACAGAGACGAACTTGATTTCGAAAACAATAGATCGGTCACAAGGATGAGGCCAAAACAACAGATAATTCGTCGGGAGGACATGTTGTGGCACACATACAGAGTGACCATTAAACCATTGATAGTACATTATAATATAACATTACATAAGTTTATTTAGACCTTATGCACACAAGCTCATAGTCAATACATATGTAATTACATGCGATGTATATGGTAGTCAATATAAACAATATACATAATCTAATATGGTCTATTGTTCTATGGAAAAGCTATTTCTTCTTAATTTGAATGCTGTTTGTAGTAACTGGATAGTCGAATGAGATAGTCTTGAATGGGTATTGTCCTGACGGGACGAAGCATTAGTCGGTACTTATAAAAGTGTTCGTTGGAAAATTGTTCTGACATTATTTTATATATACTTGTTTTGTCTCTGATTGATATATGATCTATGTTTTTGAATTTCTTTAGTTGTTCACTAATTACTTGCACATGGGAAAGGTACTCTTGTGTGTGTTTGAATGTCCGTGCCGGTTAAGATTGAAGAAACGCTGGTGTAAACAGTCTAGTCGCTCCTGTTGGTTCTGATTTTAACTTTTTTTCTACTTTTGTGCAAGTTCTGTGTTATATGTTTTGCCATTGGTTATTGTAATTTCATGGGTATGGATCAGAAGTGTGCTATAAAGCATGTTACATGTATCCCATGTACCGGTGCAGACCGATTTTATACACACAACGGGTAATTGTTATGGTGCTCGCTTATTGAAGGGTTATTTTGTATTTTGTAAAAGGAAATTCCCTTTATCCCATTTTAAAGCCATTTTATTCATGGATAAGGTGTTAGACTATATATAGTTAGCCTGTGGCTTTTGAATATCACTTGCTAAGCTTTGTAAAAAACACATTTTTTTTTTCTTGATTAGTGAATTTTCTATTCAAACGAAATCTGATTATTATTTACTTGTTCGTAATGCAAAGTCTTCTAAGCGCTTGTCCGTATGATGGTTAAATGGTAAATCTTTGCAAAAAGTCACTTGTCTATTCAGGCTTTTGAACAAGCATGGCAGTACGAACAATTGCTTTTGGCCCCCCTGCTTTTTCTGTCTAAATAGACATTTTTCCAAACACACAGGCTAGATCAGAATTCAGAAAACTTCCATTGCCGTCTGTGTCTTATTTCAAACAACACAATAGGGTTTAGACTTCGATACACGTAATAATGTTGTTGGTCTGTTGACTTCAAAATATTATTCTACATTTATTATCATACTGGTCAGGAAAGGTGTTTGTCTCATTGTTTAATTATATGATATTACTTCGGTGACTGAATCTCAATAAAAGATATCTTTACGTTTAAAAAGTTGTTGAAATGCTTTATATTTTCATAGTTCCAATTGTGTTAATGATAATGGCAAATTGGCTTGTTTGACATGCAACCATTGATGATGTATATTTCTAACTCTAAATGTGTGATGATGCGTCCCAGTTGTATGTATATCTATATGCGCTGCTGGTTTTAAGATCGTCATCTGTTACAACTCTAAAGCCATTTTCAACAGCGCAGTTGTGAAGACATCGATGACACTCGCGTAATTACAATATCACCGCTAGCTACGTGGTAATGTGGTCAAAGTACAGAACTTGGAATTACATAACCCCTCTCGGCGTGGGTTCAAGTTCCGGTGACGGCATTTGGGTTTTTGGACTAAAGGTGCGTCATCACCTTAGTCCATTGAAGTTACATACCACTTTTTGAGGGACGGTACTTTATCGATACACAAACAGCGGTCTGACCCCATTTACTCATTAAACATCCGCCTTCACTGTGCGGACCAATACCTTCTTGGAGCTAGGAATGTAGTCCGAATTTATTCGCTTTGTAATGCTCTATATTTATTATAACTGTTGCATCATGGGAAATTGTAAAATGTCCAGATGTTCGAAAAATAGACTATCGTTCATTCATGTTCACATAAATGATAATTATAGTAATGGTAGTAAAATGAGCAGCTGTTTTCCTCGAGATGTTGCCCAAAGAAATTTTCAAATGTATCCTCAATCATCTTGCTTTAAACGCACCTTAGTCCTTCAGCGCTATCAGCGCTTTGGTGCTTTGATTATAATAGTAGTTTCCTAATACTGACTCACAGAATGCCGATGATTCTATCTGGCTTTACCATTTGAGTATGGCGTCTTCTCTCACGCAATAATAAGCCTGAATTTAAGCCCGTTTCCGAAAATACACGGATCCTTTACGAGTTTTTCTAACCTTTCCTTTTTTCTGCTCAATCCGATTTTCATTTTGATCGTTATAATTCACTTCATCTTCAAAATAGAGATCTATGCTCGACATTAGTTACTAAGAAAAATTAAAAAAAAAAAAACATGAATTATAGTTCCTTTTCTGATTACATTTTTAAACTTTCGTTCATTCGACGTCGTCTTTGTCGCCATATTGTAAATACTGTACGTAAATAATCGTTGGGGATATTTCATAACGTCATCTGACGTAAATGATAGTGGTGGTTAACGTAATGAAACGTAACGTTGACCAGTAAGAGTTTGGAATTCGTCGTTTGTTATGTGGGAGGTTGCGGGTAAGGGCATAAATATCCTACAACTAAACTACTGAAGCCAATGCCTACATGACATGTTGTCATGCTACATCTCCCATCTCCTTACTATTAATGGATAGGGACGGTGCTTTTTGGTTCCAGAGAGATGAGGGTAAGTTCTAGTGACCTAGGAGCTTGACATTACGAATGGGAAACCGACAGGTGTTCACACGTCCTTGGGTTGCGAGCGTTGTGGGTTCGATTCTTGGAGGTTCAAATCACGGTAACGCTGATGCAGATTTTCATGAGAGGTAGTATCCGTATTTACTGACGGAATGCAAATGGTTCTACCATTTGTGCACGGGTATTCCGCCATATTTAAGAAGACGGCTATTTTGATATGACTGAAAAATTGTTGACTCGATGTAATGGAAAACTAAAAGATTTCCCGTGAGAAGTGGTACCCCCTCATCCTTGACGACATTTTATTAATCTTCGCACTTTTACTTGGTGCGGTTAACGGTTATCTTGTCCGGAAGCAGAATCGAATGTAGGTTGTACAAGTAGGAATACTTTGTTCTACAATTGATGGAAAATAAGAGTTTTACTTAGAAGGGTGGACATACATATCGGGAGATATTGACCATAAGAAAGGCCTGACGTGTAGCAGTGATGTTATAACAGATGAAGGACAGAGCCCAGGTGTAGAGCGTCGGCTTGGACACGAGTGTCGTGGGTTCGAATCCTGTGAGTAACGGGATCTGCCATGCAAACTTTCATTAATCCACATTCGGCGCGATTACTGGTTATGTATCCAGGAAGCAGAAACGAGAGTGTTTTTTCTAAGTTGTAAGAACTTGTTTCACAATCCATGAAAAATAAATAAGTTTAAACTAAACGGATTGGCCATCGAGGCTCTAACCGAAAGGAACCGATATTTATTTAAAGTTGCGATACAATAACATGTTCAAGTTTTCACTGAGGTTCTAGTCGATGTGACGGATGCTGCTACAGTATCAACACTAGATAGGCAGGTATATAATAAAAACATCACTTGATGCCAACCTCTACATTTTGAACTGCCACCGAAAAAAAACTAGTTAAAAACAAAAATACAGTCAAATGTTAAGAGGCCAGGCTATGGAACTGAGAAAATTGGCTGTTTTAGACAGGCTGGCTGCTTAACACATATTGTTATACTATATGAATCCAACAATGGGACTTTCTGTAGAGGTTGTTTACGGCATGTTGGCTGCTTCAAAGGATGATTCCTTAGCACAAGTTTGGCTGTAGTATCACAGAAAGGGGCCGTTTGTGATGGAATATGTCTCTTTAAGCATAATGATTTCCCTAAGCCTTTTGTACAAGGAGGTTAAATGGAAGAATGCCACTAATGACAATATGTTTTTTCTGAAAACGTTTAATTCTTTAAAACGCATTGACAAGATGGTACATGTAGGTATTCAAACACAAACTGATGTTTGGGTAGGCAGTTAACTATACCAATGGTGGACTGTCACCGTGTTACGACTGGCATATTGATGTTTATGGTGCTAAACCATTGTGACCATTCACGTTGCTGTGCCTGCATAAGCACAATCCAGATACCGCAGTGATAGAAAGTGGAACTGCTGGTTGTGAAAACTTTCTTTGTTTAACTTGATGGTCTTAACTTATGTTGCTTTGAATATCCAATTTTGATTACTTTATAAATCACTTTTGCTATATTTTCAACATCAGAATTAGTCTGAGATTCATTATAAATGAAAACTATGATGTCTTTATGGCAGGGACGCTTTCACATTCGACAAAGCACTGAAGCATGAGGAGGAAGTTCTCATGATGAGGAATTTCTATCTTTGCCATAGCACTTTTCTGAACATCAGATATGATTCAATTTGTTGTTCAAACTTAATGACTGCCTTCCATGTGCTTTCAATCCGGAACTTCAACAAACACATATATAGGAGTATCAAGATTTATAACAGCTGATGTGAATTTTTAGAAATTATACAAAATGTTAATGCTCCAAGTTTTGCAACAATTTGATAATTCGATGGCAAAAGCAAAATTTAGAACTATCGCGATTTTATTAAAATGAAGTGAATGAGATCGTTTGATTTTGCTTTGACGAATTTCTAAACATTCTGTTTACGACGATGATCTGTATGTCTATGGTATCAATGAATTGTCATTTGTTGATGATGATTGTATCTCAGACATCTGCAGCTTCACCTGAAAAGAGTAAAAACACGAAACACGAAAATATATTAGATCCTATTTCTATACGGCAATGAATTAGTTGATACACATAACTTGCTGCTGATGACTAAATGTTGAGACCAAAATAAAAATACCAGTGCCTGTATAGATTAAGATAGAATACCCATATTCCGCCATTTTAAAACTCAGTCTTTCATCGGATTACCTCGGGCGTTCTGGTACACACCGGTCGGGGCCGGTACTATTCGCATTGAACCAAATAGTTCCGGTCCCGATTGATGTTAACCGAGAACGAACGAAATAAACCGACAAAAGAATGCGTTTCAGAATGGCGGATTATGGGTGTTGTACCTTAAGCTGAAGTTTCTTGTTCTTCTACCATAACTTCGCTTATATACATCTATACATACACGTAGTGATCTCTATGTACTTGCACAGTATTGTTTATATAACGTCGTTTGAAGACAGAGGTTTATCTACCTCAATACGGATCGAACATGAAACGATGTCACCAAGGTAAATTATGTGTAACAGTTTCATAGGATTCTGTAGACATACTTACTGACAAAGTTTGATAGGCTATTAGATGTCTGGAGAATTTTCAATACGAATATATATGGTAACGTTCAAGGTAAGAGTGGTAGAAATATAGGCACTACCGCATTATCCATTCTACTATCAGTTTTGTTTGATTCCAACGATCCAATCAAAAAGGTCATATTTCGTTCGTTTTAATTTGCGCATGTTATACATTCTTTCACAACGTAACACGGATTTAGATCTAATACACACGAATTGTGCTTTGTACAAGATGTGGACATTACAACATTTCTTGTCTTTCGTACCCATTCTTGTGATTCTTAGATTAAACGACATACTCTTCATGATGATGACGATAACGATGGGGATTCACCAAAGCTTGGAAAAAAACAGTAGGTTATTTCACACCGTTAGTTAGTTGTAAACTGTGATTTCACTCACAAAGTCGAGTTCAAGGCCGTCACTAACGTAATAAATATTAGACTCACCTCTATATTGTTTGTAGCCCATCAATGTTTGTAGCCCATCAGCGTATCTTTAAACTCTAAAAACAAAGTTATGATTACACGATAAAGGTTTGTAAAAACTTGAACATGGTATTAAAATTATGGTATACAATGACTTTGTTTTATATCATCAGATCCATAACATGCTAGTGATATATCCGAATACGTCGTTCCAATTCGACTCTTTACGTTTCTTGTCTTGAAGATAGATAATATTGTATCAAACCGGTTTTTACCAACAAAACATTTTTGTATTGCACAATTCATTCAGCCGTGTTCATTTCTTTAATATTTCCTAATATTTCCTAATATTTTCTAAATCGACGTAGGCTTTCATCGTATGACAAAATGGATTATAAAACACATGTCTTTTCAATCTAAAGACCAGAATTAGGAAAAACCACGCACCCTCGTACCCGACCTGTCCGTCTCCGTCCCGATCCGCTTCCAGCATCATTTCGTCCACTTCCTCCTCCGTGAGTTTCTCTCCCAGGTTAGACATGATGTTTTTGAGTTCGTTAGCACTGATGTAGCCATTACCGTCCTTGTCGAACACCTTAAACGCCTCCCGAATCTCCTCCTCGTTCTCGTCAACGTCCTTCACCTTTTTCGCCACCATACTTAGGAACTCTGGGAAATCGATGGTTCCGTTACCTGGGAGGGGAGATAAGGTCATACACGTGTTACTTTTGAGATCTTGAACTCGCATTGACTTCAATGTTATATCAGGCATTTTCAAAACTCTGTTGTTGAAGATTAGTGTCTTTCTATGCTTACCTATATACAGAAATTTCAAGTTGGGCCACTAAACTCTCAAAAACTGTAATAAAATGGACACATCAATCGTTTCAGTTTTTTTCTACGGAGCAAAGTATACTAGTATCGTCCGAAAATCAGTATGATTTGCTGTTTAGTGCCAACGCTCAAAGGGTCTCAAATACTCACCATTTCTATAACACATGTGTTTCTATTTGGGTTTAATCATAACATCAATGTTATTTCAGTTGCGATGACCGACTAAAAGTGTCTGAGGGAAACCGAACCTTAACTGCCCATAGGAGCTGGTCAAGCCGGGTAGAACCATCGACACTCTGTACGTCAAGCGGGAAATTAACTCGCATAAAAATAAAAAAAACGGCAACCGGGATTCTAACCCACGTGGAGAGTGGCATTGGGGTTTCAAAATCTGTAGTTTAACAACTTTGTAACGGAATTCCCTCTAAACTATCATGTACGTCTTTTACATATGATAGAGTTATCAATATCTTGAAAAAAAAAAGAAAGTTTATTTAGTTCTTGTTGTAATTCGTGTATGCAGAGTTAGCAACATATACGGCGTAAAGTTAACAAGGAATTTGGGCAATCTATGTTGAAATAAACATACAACGTCAGATTTCTTCATATCTTTGTGAATTATTTGCTATTGGTCCGTTATGTTTCGATGCTTTTTTGGCGACAAGAACCAAAATGGCACTATCTATAACGTTTTTTCAAGTCCGAGACCGAGCAAAATGAAGTTGAGATAACTCTTGAATAAACACGTTGAAGATGTACCAACCGTCTGTATCGACTTCCACAATCATATCCTTGAGTTCCTCGTCCGAGGGGTTCTGTCCGAGAGATCGCATCACGATACCCAGCTCTTTAGTCGTGATGGTCCCATCTCCGTCCTTGTCAAACAGGCTAAACGCCATGTGGTACTCTGAAACGAGGGGAAGATTGTCACGTCCAATAAGTTTGCATGATCAAATAGTTTGTTTAATTATGGTTGCGATTTTTAAAGAACTATCTCACAGATTGAAATGTTGATCTTATTGAAATAAGACAAATATAATTACATAAAAGTAGAAAACTGATTTTCTTCTCAGCCCCATTCATTACCCTTTTGTGGAAATATAGCACAAATATATTGTAAATAAAGTAAATTGTTTAATAGCTTTGATCCATAAACAGATATGATTTGTTACCATTTTTTTAAATCATCCAAATGACTAAGAGTATCTAGTAATCAGAATATTACATATGTCGTTTCCTTATAAGATGACATTACAAATGTAGTCCTACGTCAGTGATGCCACGACTATTTATAAATCGTGTTTCCAGTCAAAGCACTGAATATTGTTTCACACTTGTTTTTGATAAAATCACAGAATTCCAGCATCCTTAAATCAAGAAAAAAATGTATTCAACTTGGCACGGTCTAGTTGGCGCCTAAAATTGATAACACCACCAGTGTAACAATTGTTAATGACAGAACAAAATCTCTGGGAAAGTTCCGTTCAACCACGTCGAAAGAACTTCAGTTAGATTGTGACACCCTGCCAAAAACCGATGAAAGTAGACCTCAAGCTTGACTTCTAATAAGCATAAGACAAGCCGAGTAGAACTATCGACACTTTGTAAGCCAAACTGAAAACTGTCTTTCATGAAAATCAAGAAAACCACGCCTGTGATATAGACCACGAATTCAAGTCTAACCACAAGGCTAAGGTGATTACGTACGTGAAAGGATTCCAAAGGTTACTAAACGAATACATACGTTTTGATGTGCATATGCCTGACACTTACATTTACCTATATTAACAAAATAAATTACATAGACCCTGTTTAACATATCCAAGGATAACGCACAACAAACAATCCGGTTCAATTTGATATTATTTTGTAGATATTAAAAAAAAATAGATTGCAAAAACCATTGAAGTGATATACGTGTACCACAATTATTTTGACTTCTATTTCTCTAATATATCATACTTACTAATTATTTTGATCAAATCATAGTGGAGGACAAAGAATCTTGTCAAAAACTTCTACGAGTATTTACCATTTTTAGAGAAGAAGGGTTTTAAAATGAACTTTATTTAGTGATGATACGTTAAGGTGGGTAGAAGGAGTTTAATTAAAGCGTCTTTCCGAGTCAGACTACAATTTCTTCACAGACTTAACTGCTAGCAGACCTTTCGCCTAGACATTTGCCACTTTTGCTCCCCCATAATACATAACTCTGGTGCAGACTTTGAAAACCATTATAAGAAAGGCTGACTTGTGTAAGTCTATAATGTATAATTATTTCTTTTGTCATGATGGATGATTATCAAATGGATATATCATAATCATTTACATGTATTTGTCATTGGTTGTTGTCGTGTGAATTTGTTTCAATTGGAACCACCCACAAATCTATAACTGCGGGATTGAGTCCAAAAAAATCTTTTACATACACGTGCAGAATTTGTTTTATGCCAATGACGATATGCATAATCGACAATAAAAAGTCACTCACCAGCAATTTGATCTTCAGATAGATTTTCTGCCTGAAAAAAGTAAAATTGCATTTGAGTAGTGATTGTGTAGTTGTTTGTGCTTGATTGGGAAACTGCGTTCAGAAAATAAAACTTACCATTGTATTAAAAAGGACAATCTTACAAATTAAGATTTTAATATTTTCTAAATATAATGTTTTCTAAAATGGCACCAAAGATCTATTTAGTCACAGCAAGCTACATTGTTGAAACATTTTTCGTCTCCTTTCATACTCGTGTAGTGGAGATAGCACATTTATGTTGGATGTTTGGTTAACCGTTTAAACTTTTTTTGTAAACAATAATCATTTGTCCCTCCTCCATGCAAAACGATTGAAATGGTTAAGAATTTTGGATTATTAGATAGGTCGACACTCTGGCCACGAGATGCTAGAAGGTTATATGGGGCAGCAACCCACTGCTATTTGTTAACCACTTTTAAAACAAAACACTACAGGCCCTTATGCTCGTTTCAAAATTAATAAGTGAAATGACAGATGTTTCAGCATCTTTTAAAAGTAGTCATAGGAAATGGTCACTTTTTTAGTGATGAGAATTGTTTAGTTAAGTAAGACGGATGAGTTCACATCGAAACAATAATTGGGCCACGTCACGGGAAAAGGGGCACTCGGACATAGCAAACAGTGTAGCCCCAGACCAGCCGCCACGTCACTGACGTGGCGGCTGGTCTGGGGTTACACTGTTTGCCATCTTAGAGGACATCAAGTTCTACCTTTAAATAAATACAAATGATAACTGTAGTGACTAGATGCTGGAATAATAGCGCTAAGAAAGAGCTGGGTCAGCGGTTTTTATTTATGTCCGAGTGCCCCTTTTCGCGTGACGCGGCCCAATTATGATAGTTCATCCCTAAATACCTCCTACTAAGTTATCCTGTATAGATTGAACACAATAAACCGACAAAGAACACATTGATGTATTCTACGAGATTTCTAGCAATAGTTATTATTTCTAACGATGGTAAAAGCTAAAATCAATGAGTCATTATAAAACTATTCGGTGTTACAAATACTTTCAATGCATTGCTATCATCGGAACGCTGATAAAACGTTGTGACAAGTCGAAATATAAACAAGGCAAAATAGGTTTAATGAAGTTTTTCGACCATTTAGAATCATTCATACAATCATTCTGATTGTTTGTCTCGATACATTAGTTATGTTTCATTGAAACACACATCACGAGAAGTAGAGAGTATATAAACTCGTATATGTATAAAAGAAAAAGAAGCGCTCACCATTTTCAGTATAGTAGAGAGGTTAACAACACATCCCAAAATTAAAGAAACAATCCACCAAAAAACTCAAATCAAATATCCGGTGCAACAAACGTTTCGATGATGATGATAATAAAAGGCTTGTGTTATTCTCTGCAGCATATAAGCTGATCTGAAATATATGTGTTTTATCTTTTGAAACATTTGCCTTACGGGATTTTCACATTGATCTTTTAATTGAAAGGGATTTACGGACTTATTTCACGGCTCGCGTTTTAGTGGATTTGAATATTTTATTAGGAGTTTCTCCTGCGCTTTTTAAGCCGAACTGACTGGCTAATTATAGCCTACAACATTCGCAATGTATTCTGTATGACGATATTTTCTAACAAAATACTTTTTACTGAATTATTTTGTTTCTATTACCAAAAAAATAAAAATGTATCTATCTTTGAAATTTAGGAATTTATCGTTTATACCACTGTTTCTACATCCACTTCGTGTCATATTTGTATGATTACACTGGTAAGAGTATCGTGAATATATTTCATTTGAATGTTCTTTCAAATTGAAATCAACCCTCAATACATCCATTCCTACATCATTTACATCTATTCAGTGTTCAAATGAGAATTCGCTAGATGGCACATCCTTCAATATTTATTAATGTATTCTGTTAACCCATTACCAAACAATGACGACTTTTGACCAGTTTGTTGCTGACAACTCTGGAAAACATGATGGGACAAGAAGAAATTGTTCTTAACGAGCAATTTCTCCTTTAAGAACAATTTCTCCTTTTCCCACAATGTTTTCTGCCCTATCTGAAGATCAACTTTCAATTTCATCAAATTTTGAAATGGCGTCTGCAAACTCTTTCAATTTGGGACAGTCGAAAATTTGGGGTTTGGTTTAGTTTAAGTCTAAACTTATTTATATTACATCGATTGTGAAACAAGATCTTGCAAGTTAGATTAATCAGTCTCGATTCTGTTTCCTGGATACATAATCTAATGAATACACGCGCCGAATGTGGATTAATGAAAGTTCGCAAGTCAGATCCCGCTTTTCACGGGATCCGAACCCACGACCCTCGTGTCCAGAAGCCGACGCTCTACCCCTGGACCACTGTCTTTGGCGTTTGGTAAAGGGTTAATGGTATGTATTGTAGTAACTGTTTTGTATTTTGATATCCGGAGGAATTTTAAGGCGAATATCTAAAGCTCCTTATTCACAGAAATGAGGAAGTTTTGATATTTCTATTCTTTTCTTCAAAACTGTACACAAAGCTGTACTGAAATATGAGACGCACTTAATAATAACTTTTGGAGGCAAACACTGATCGTATATAAGTTTAAGAGCCTTCACACAGTGATGTTTTATGTATTCAAATCTAAACGGTTTTGAAATCCATTGCATTACGTCTGTACATACTTTGATAAATTGACACAATTCTTGGTCAATTTTGCTTTCAAAGGCTATTTTTCATTCAATAGTTTACAGCAATACATTAAACTGTATTGTTTCAAGGACATTTCATTTTAACTTGCAAATTGTCTCATGTGTTAACAAGCACCTTTAAACTCCGTATCAAAAAGAATGCCCATCCATGGTTAGCATATTTTTAAACAATGTCTTCAAAGTTGATATACATATATCTTATAAAGTGACTGAAATTGATCTTATTGACTGGAACCCTTTGTTATATATAAATCACGAGTTCCCTTGTTCAAAACATGATCCAATACAATACAATACAATATCTTATTGCATGAAACAAATACATTGTTTACAGCAAAACATTACGACTCAACAATACCGTCACCAGGGGTGGCAAGATCAATTGTCCGTATATTCCAGCTTGACCATTATACGGACACGTGCAGAAAAAGTTATGGCAACTACGGACAAGTAAATAAGAATTAGATTTCGCCACGTGTGGTACATGTACCAATTCTGATTTTGTATTAGGCTTAATGAAATTGTCTGCCACGCCAATATTAATTCTGTCTGTATCATATAACCTTTAACTTGTTAGGCATTCTTTTTGTCGTTCCTGGAACAAACTACTTAAGAAACTGCTGAGAGAAAAGAATAAATTGCTCATCATAAAAAATACTACTTTTGATTCAATGAGTACCATTACGTGTCTTCTTCAGGGCTTTGCCATTCAAAAGTTCCGTATGATGTATGTGTTTACTGGAGATCTTATGTAAAGAATTAGCATTAGTTCAAAATGATATCTGTCCTATTTCAGTATAGAGAAAATACAATATTGAAAGGAAACGTGTCATTTATAATTTAGAGTAGCGTTTTACATAACGACTTGAGTTTGCAATTGACATTTCAAAATGTGATGAAAATGGAAAATTTTCTTCTGACAGGGCAGAAAACATTGTAGGAAAAGGATAAATTTCTTCTCTTCCCGTTATGTTTTCCAAAGCCGTCTGCAACACACTGGTCAAAAGTCGTTATCGTTTGGTAATGGGTTAAAGAAAAGCACAGTGCTGTAATTTGATTCGTCATCAGAGGCGTCTTTGAGAGAAGGCTCATTTGACGTGTGATATTTTGCAATATTGTTTTAAACTCAAAACAGAAATTGGAGGGAATGGTGTTTTGAATTTTCTTTCCATAACCTCTTTTGGTAAAAACGCTACTCTCGATAGTTGTGTGATAGACATGTGGTAGGAAGTTCTGTAATTAACATACAATGTATCTTAAAAAAACATAGTTAACATGTTCACTGAAAAATAAGAGACAATACTCTGACCTTAACCCTTTCCCAAACAATAACGACATTTGACCACTTTGTTGCAGACGACTTTAGAAAACATTGTGGGAAAAGGAGAAATTGCTCGTGATGAGCAATTTTTCCTTTTCCCACAATGTTTTCTGCCCAATCAGAGCTAACTTTCCAGTTCATCACATTTTGAAATGTCGTTTGCAGCAAACTCTTTCCATTTGGGTAAGTCGAAAATGTGTTGTTTGGGAAAGGGTCATTACTATTTTTGTGACAATTACGGTGTTCCCTTTTCCTATTCTCTGGTCCTAATCGAAAGGCAGGTAGACGGTAGACGACATAACAATGGCGCGTAAAAAAACTAGTCCCCATAACTACGATATGAGAAAGAACCGATTGAGAAATTATAAAATTGCAGTTGGGGCAATCAATCCTTCTATCACGTTGGTTTATTCAAAACGATGCTCCAGCACACGCGATAAAGTAAGGTGCAATTAAGTAATGAATTGAACATCTGTCTTAGTTCGTTAAAAAATTCAAAAACTATCTCAGAGACATATTAAAATTAAAAACAGTATGTATTAAACCATAAACTTCAATTGTATGTTATGCATAGAAGACATTTTAACAAAGCATGCTGCCATTATTCTATGGATACTTAACCAACAAATATACTGCATCGGGATACATAATTAAAACACACACCAAAAAACACAAGAAAACACCCAAAAACACTGCTTATCGAGGGCACAATCTCTTCGTGTCACGACTATTTCTAAGCAAATAAGTAAGCAGAGCATCGACTGCCAATCAATCGCCCGCGTTAAGAACAAAATTGATGCGGTCTGTTTCACGTTTCAATTTGGCAAAACACGAAATTCGGGTTTTGCTAATGTTTTATTCGGCCATGTTGGATTCTATAAATGCTGACCCATGGCTTATGTTTGCACGTCGGATGCCAATTCAATTAAGTATATATAGCTGTATCTATTTTTACTTGATTGGATTTTTCTCTGGCAACTGTTCTTTGTACTAAGTCTCATAAATATTTTACCAGTGAAAGCGGTGTTAGGGTTTTGTACGATACTAAACTTAAGTATACATATCTTCGATTTAAAAGAGGATTCTTTTGTTATTTCTTTTTCACTTAACCTATGTTCTCCTGATACTAACTGCACAATTATACAGCTGTTTTCTTATTATTCTATTTTCCTTTTCTTAGATGGATCATCGGTTATTGATAGTACTTTTCTTATGTCCAAAGGGTGAGTTCACCTGGAAGTTTGGAATTTTAAGTCCATAAACGTAAACATAGATAAACTATACACGCGTTTTCTAAGTCCGTCGTTTTCAGTTTATAAGGTATCCTGCTCATGATGCGTTATTCATAAAACACATAAAACACAAACGCAAACGTTATCGCTCAATCGTATCTACTCGGCAATCCCCGTCACAAGTCGGTAGATATACCTCGTAAGCAGTTCATGAATACACCAGAAATCCTGGGGTAATTCGCCTTATTTCTGGCGGATAACGCACATGATTACAACATGCACACAGGCACTAAATATGTATTTAAATACACACAAATTGGTTATATATCACAATTGAATGTTGTTGTTTTTTTTACTTTTTTCATTTAAAGATTATCATATCAACACATTTTTGTTTCATATTTTGTAAATCGTATCTTTTCGGCAATCCCCGGCTTGTGCCGGGGATGTCCATGTAGATACGATTGCAAACGGACATGCCCGAATGATTGTCGCTAAGGATGCACTATTAAAGTGATATCCGTATACTTTTGGACAGTTCTATATTCTGCGTAAGTAAACAAATGTCTGCCTTGTTTGGAACATGCTCATTTGAACCACATCTAACTTATATTACGAAGATCAATTATTTAGTTGGCGTTCTTTCGATGTGTCCCCAATCGCCTCTGATAACATCTGATTAAACAAATATTTTCAAATTCATAAGAATACTTTCATGAAGAGAGAAATAATAAAAGCCAAAAACTACTTCATAGTTTACGACCTTATAGTTTAGAAGCCTTTTGTAGATTTGTTGAAATTGGTTTTCTTTTATAAAATAAACTAATGTCTCCGAAAGACCGTCCGGAGAATAGTGATATACAAGTCTGCACGATCAGGGGTTTAGAACCACACTGAGGAGAGAATCAATTTACTCTACCTTTAAAAGGCTCATAAAAGGAGATTAATGCTATATCAAAGTATATTATTTGGTAAATCTTTGGTCAGATTCATAAAGTTATCACAAAAGAAAAAAAGAAAGAACATCAGCACAACTTAACAGACCAATCAGAATTCGGTGTTTTGGAACGAAGGGTGCGTCAGCACCTTAGTCCATTGAATTCACATACGACTTTTTGATGGACGGTACTTTATCGAAACACAAACAGCGGTCTGACCCCAATTACTCATTGAACATCCGCCTTCACTGTGCGGACTAATACCTTCTTGGAACTAGGAATGTAGTTCGGGTTTACTCGCTTTGTTTTGCTCTATTTTATTATAACTGCTGCCTCAAATGTATCCTCAATCATCTTGCTTTAAAAGCACCTTAGTCATTCAGCGCTATCAGCGCTTTGATTATGTAAACAAACAGATTTTTGATAAACATGATTTAACTGGAGACAGCTATATTACAAGCACAAAAAACTTATGTGAACGGAGTTTATTTGATGGGGTCTCAATGCATTTGTAGATTAATTTTCATGACATTAAGGTGTTGGACCGGTGTTGAAGCACTTCCGGGTCGTTGTAGCCTAGAAAGTAGTTCTTTGAAATATTGAAAGCCCCACTTCCAAGGCGTTTTCACAGGAAAGTGTTACGTTTAGAGTATATTATATATTGGTACTGCGTGATTTCTTTGTCTTCTCCTGCATGTCTTAAATGTGTTTTGTTCGTATTTTACAGGACTACATCTCCATGCGGTGAGAACCAAAGATGTCTGTTATCAGTCTGGGCGTGACCTCTACAATTTGAATTGATACGTCCCCTCTCTGGAAATCAGCCGATAGAAAACAAACCGGCTCAGTCATGAGGCACATTTGAACCCAAAAAATAAATTGTATTAAGATATATCAAAGGGTGTCTTGGTTAGTAGAAAGTACGGTGTTACGTTACGGAGCATTTTTTCTGTGAGTGCTCAAACGGGTTCTCATTAACATGGTGGAGATGGGTGGAAATTAAACCAGGCCATCCCCTTTATGAACATTATAGAAGAACTCCAAATATTTGTTCAGCATTTCATTTGTACTCATGCCTTTGATACACAGAAATAATATGAACTCATATTCTTTGTAACCGTGCGCTTATACAACATTACCCATTCATAAGCTATACACATGGATGTTGAATTTCTTTAAATATTCATCGCAGGAGGAGATCTAGATAATATTCCTCGCAGGAGGTGATCTAGATAAAATGCACAAGAACCCTCTGTTCATTTTGGGTTTTTTATGATCCAATTCAATAACAACCGTACAATGTTGGTACTCATTAGAACCGCCTCATTGGGTTTAATGCAATGAGTACCTACAGTATATAATATCTGTCATACGAGTGTTGAAACATTGCTTATAGACGCTCTAATAAATCAAGTATCTCGATCTATGACGGTATGACTGCGATTTGTGGATATCATTGAAACGAAAATGTCATGTATACCCTATTATTATGCAAAACTTCAACCGTCCAAATTCCTGTCGCAATGCGGCAAGTAACCTTTTCATATTTGAAAAGTACTCATAACTGTGACGTCAAAAGTCACGTGTCATGTTTCTTTCACTTTCCACCATCGTCCTGTCACTTCGCCGTTCAGCCGTTCAAAAAGTGGATAAAAGGATTTCCTGACGACCAATATGGTGGGTTACTTTCTCCTTATATGTTTCAGTTTCCGTTTATGTTTTTATTTTTCTTAGATAATTTAAATCGGTTCCTTTACGTAGATTATATATTTACTTAAAAAAATATTATCGCATTTTAGGTACATTTTTTTTAAAGTTGAGAATTCTTGCAGCACTTGTTTGGATGTTTTAGTAGGATCTTATAACATGTAAAAGAAAACTCGATGTGTAAGCACACAATAGTCGTGTATTTGACATGTGTTGGGCAACCGTGGCCTAATGGTTAGAGAACATAATCACATGGTCTCTCTGCATGGGTTCAAATCCCTGTGACAGCATTTGGATTTTCATGAGAGGAAGTCTCCCGACTGGCTTACGGAATGGCAGTGGTTCTACTTGGCTTGACGTTATGGGATATTGAGTATGTGATCTTCCTCCATCATTATTCATTACATGTAAGAGTCGGTCATCGCAAAATAACTGAAATATTGTTGACGTGATGTAAAACCCATATATAATAACCTTTGGTCTTTGGGCAAACATATATTCGAAAAAGAAATAAATGCGCTCCGTAATCGTCTGTTTTGGTTATGTCGTAATTACCTAGCCATTTGCCGTAAAATGTGGTGTTTTTGTAAGAGGTGAATATGCATGACACTCTGAATGCCCTCCCATATTGAGTGAATTCAGGCAGGATGGTACAAGAACCCTTTCAACAGGGACCCAAGCGATTCATGAAAATCTTGATTTGCTTTTGAAAATCACATAAATGATAATGACTAAAAATGAATTTTGATATCATCAACAAGTTTCTCTGGAAAGGTGTTAAATAAGAAAACATATTCAAAAGTACCGAAGTTGAGGTGAGCAGCTTAAAATTACATTACAACACATGGTGAGTTATGAAGATCGGGCGTTTGTTATACGTTTTATGGTCTATTTTTGTTGTTGTTTGTTGCTGCAATGGGGAGGGACATTGAGTATAAGTCTAAAAAAATCCAAGAAGCACTTCTAAAGAATCGTGTTATTGAGTTATTCCACTTTGATGACTTAGATCGTCCAATAGTAGTCGCCAATAAAAGGAACCAATTTATTACATAGGGACAACTTGCTAACTTCATAAAAAAATAACTTTATCTGTTTCAATAAGAGGTGCGTTTACCGATCAGTTATTAATTTTTGTCTGGATATCATGTGTTACTTCGGTAACTTAGTTTATATCATTTGCTACGTACATGCACGTCCAAACAGGTACAATATAACCTTCATTAGAAAGGGATTATTTCCTTCGCGTGACTTAACCATATCTACAGTACTGTCAATCACGAAATTATTTTTCTCTTAACCCTTTCCCAAACAACAAATTTTCGACTGTCCCAATTTGAAAGGTTTTGCAGACGACAATTCAAAATGTGATGAAATTGGAACATGATCTTCTGATAGGGCAGAAAACATTGTGGGAAAAGGAGAAATTGCTCGTTATGAGCAATTTCTCCTTTTCCCACTATGTTTTCTAAAGTCGTCTCAAAGTGGTCAAATGTCGTTATTGTTTGGGAAAGTGTTAAAGTAGTTACTCTTGTCTCGATTTACAGCTTTGTTTTTAGATACTTTACCATTCAGATACATACAAAGATCGGCTTTCGTTTTTTAATACAAACATATATATAATATAACTGTATGAAAAAGATTCTGGCACTTGCTTAAAGTAAGAAATGGCAGACAGAATTTGCCACAAAACGCAGTAATACTGAAAAAGGGAATAGCCATCACAAGTCCATTGAGTATGGCTCTTGCGAGCTTTTCTAGTCATTAACCGCTTGTAACAACCGAAAAAGTAATGATCATAACAAAACGCACTGTAATTTGTTGATCAAGTCTTAGAGGCAGTTCCAGATACAAAAGTCATTGTCCGTTTTGTTAGGTACTTATATACCTATATTTTATTCGGATTTCTTTTCTTATAATTCATATCCAAAACTCTTTTGAATAATTGATGTTTTATGTATATGAGTTGCTTGAATAAGTCGCATTCAAGAGCAAGTGTAAGGATAAAAACGTGTCTCACAATAAATGAGATTTGGTATGTATCAGCATGTAAGGGATATCGGCGCATTTATCAAGTGAGCATTTTTATGGGTAACTGGGGTTGGCGTTTTCCAGTTGAATCATTATTCGCGTTTATTCAGGTTTTCTGTGTGGGTATTAATGCAAGCAATTTAGAATAATTTATGCATATATCTATCGATTTCGGCTAAACACTGAACAGCTTGTGTCCGTGTATACGCTGAGCTATTTCATTCCTCACAGACTAACCCTTTTGTTAAGTAAACTTGACGAAGCGTACACGCGACAGACGATTTCGGATAGTTCGTGAGGAAAGAAGAAACCGCCCTTTTCGAGTAAAGCCTCCATAGGTATATTGGTTTTTGCTCGATGTTCGATAGAACTTTATTTCTAATACTTAGAAATTGACGTCAATTGTTTCTTTCGTTTAGAGAAAGTCATTAAATCTTAAACGAGAGTATAGTAATTGTAAAAGCACGTTTAAAACAGTTTGATCGGCAACACATTGTTGTTTAAGGAGAATTTTCTGCATCATCTACAATGTTTCTGTCTGGACTTCAAGCTTCATATGTTGCGCTATATTTGGTATGTCGATGTTTCTGATTTAGATAAGCTCTACAGTACATTAGAAGACAAGCGTTGATAAATTAACCGGTGATTTAGGTCTAACATGGATTTCATTATACATTATTAACCAATTCCTTTATATGAGAATGTGTGAATTGTCCAAATTAAAAGCAACATCAGACGAAAATAACAGCATGAACAAAAAAACATTTCCTCTGTGGCATTGTTTGGAGTTATTAGGAAAAAAGGATACTATACTCATTAGCAACAAATGGTCATTTTCATCACAGTGAGTTTTTCAGATACTTTGGAGGCAAATGTGCTATTCTAGATATCATGAAGTAAAGTGTTTAAGTTTTCATCCAAAATATCGTTTCAATGTAATATTGATTGAATGTTTACATTGCATCATCAGAACTTTAGCTAAATGCCCAAACGCTATAATGTAAACTGACTCACTATCAATACAGAATGACCCAAATATAACTACATGTTTATTGGCTGGTCAAGCTTGGCATGTATCGTAAACGAGCCTACTACTATATCCTATGTATATTTAAGAGCAGCCTCTCGAGAGGTAATCACGGCTCATTAACGGAATACCGATGGTTCTACCGACTTGACCTGACACTACAAGGAAAATTGCCTGGATTCGTCTTTTTGAAATGGTGTCCTTTCAAAAAGGTATCACGTCCCATTCTCATTCGGAACACCTCGGCCATTTCTTAAAATAACCTCGGAGGTAATGGGGAGCCATTTTTGAAAGTAGGTCACCAACGAAGGGCCAATCGTATCTACTCGGCAATCCCCGTTACAAGCCGGGGATTGCCGAAAAGAGCCGATTGACAAAATATGAAACAAAGATGTGTTGATATGATTATCTTTAATGAAAAGGGTAAAAACCCCATTCAATTGTGATATATAACCAATTTGTGTGTATTCAAATACATATTTAGTGCCTGTGTGCATTTTGCGTTATCCGCCGGAAATAAGGCGAATTACCCCAGGATTTCTGGTGCATTCATGTACTGCCTACGAGGTATATCTACCGACTTGTTACGGGAATTGCCGAGTAGATACGATTGATCCCATTCTGTGAGAACAAACAGGAAAACGAAACTATCATGACGTCATTTGGTCATAGACAACATCTCCTTGGACCATATCCTTCGCTACGGATCTTTTTCCAAAAATAATACAATTGAATGGCGGCATGTATGATCGATTCGACATTCAGTGTAATTTCTTATCCAGTCAAAATGTTTGACTTCCTTATTCGCCAAGAAAATTTTTCATCAACAGTTATTCGATGCTTTTTTTCTGGTTTTTGACTTTCATAAAATCCAACATGTAAAACGGAAGATATTTAAGACTCTCATTAATATGCCAAAAGTTCTGTCAGAATCAAATCCTTACTATTATAATTATTAGTCATGTGTGAATACATGTTTTTTTCTGTTTTTTTTTTTCTTTTTCTTCAGCATTATGACAGGATTCGATAAATGCATGCATGGACGTAATCTAATTGCAATTATTTTGTTTTTCAATTAAAGAAGGAATTTCTATACATTACCATACAGACAATTAGAAAAAAAAACATGGTGCCTTTATTGTCGTGCTATGTGTATTCACTTTTCAAGTATTCTCCATTACAGGCAGACCAACTTACAGAAGAACAAATAGCAGGTATTTCTTCAAACGTGCCCTCAGAATTAACCAATTATGACTAAGATTTTAAATGAAACTTCTTGGTAAAATAATTATATATATAACACTGGCAATATAAGTAAACATGCTTGTATCACCAAAGACATATTGTTTAATCGGTATTCGCTTCTTTCTGCGTATACCATTTCCAACTGACACTTTTTCATTAGCTATATGTTACATCTTACATGTACATGTCGAAGGTTCAATGCAAGACTATAGTAAGTCCTCCACAAACGTGGAACACTTACAATATTCTTGCATCAAACCCTTGATGTAAATGCATGATATGTTGAACCGTACTCGTATAAGTTGATTCAAGACATCTTTGATACATATAGGGAATACCATGCCCTCGCAGAGGTTTCCTCTTCCTATAAGGTTTAGCAGATTAAATGAGGCATCCTCTCCGAACAACTATGAGTTAACCCAACACATTTCCTTATTGATGTATGTACTTATTTTGTGGACATTAAGCAAAACCTATTTATGATACACAGTCGCAACTCGCCTCATATGAAAATGGTTTTGAAAACGTACTTTTCATTTTGGCTCAATGCTTCAGTGACGTATACCATCATCCTTTCTCTTGAATGATCGGCCTATTACATTCCATTTTTGCAGCATTTAAAACTCCATATAGTGTAATCGGTTTAATTTCATTTGGTGTTAGTTCTATGGTTGCCATTATAAAAGGTTTAGATTTGTATGATATTTAATAAAAAAGACACACGTTCGGATTTATTCTCTTGTCTCACTGTAAAACATGTTTGAGCAGTCTTAGAAAAAAAGTTGTCCTGTAGGAACAATGCAGAAACAATAAACAGTAAAAACTTCAGACAGAGGTGATGAAAAATAAAAGAAAATTGATATGCACAAAGTAACTTTATGAGATGCATAAAATATGACATATTCAGTATCTGCCAACTAGATTTGCATAATGTACTTGATGACTGGGCATCAACGATACATGATCCATAATTGAATTTTGACAATTATTGACTAACATGGAAATTGGATACATGTCTGCATCATACAAACGTAAACAAAGTGCCCAGGTGTCCAGATACGGTTTGATTCAATGTAAACATGGACTGTCATCGAAACCTTATTTGACAACTTCAGAGTTCAAAGAGGCGTTCAGTCTGTTCGATAAGGATGGTGATGGCACGATAACAACCAAGGAGCTCGGTACGGTGATGCGATCTCTCGGACAAAATCCCACAGAGGCCGAATTACAGGACATGATCAACGAGGTCGACGCCGACGGTATGTGTGGTTTGTATGTAGGCGTGACTTTTGCATGAGGGATTTTGTTCTTTACATTTCCTAAGTATCTGTCCTGGTATAAGTATAATTCTTGTGGATTTCAAGCCATGGTGCATGGGTTTGTTTGTATTCAAATAATAAATTAACACGCTTGCTGTAATTGTTGTTTTTGTATGAAAGAGTTAAACGCTCATTTATATGGTTTAACTAGAGAATCCAAAGTTAGACTTATGAAGTTCAGA
Organism: Cerastoderma edule; assembly: GCA_947846245.1. Classification (NCBI taxonomy): domain Eukaryota; kingdom Metazoa; phylum Mollusca; class Bivalvia; order Cardiida; family Cardiidae; genus Cerastoderma; species Cerastoderma edule. The sequence goes on from OX401404.1 coordinate 4,862,100, forward strand.
GAACGAATACTGTCTTTTATCAATATTAACGAAACAATACTTACATACAACAATTACATGGAAGCTGGCAGACGAAATACCACATGTATACAAAATTTAAATGGAGAAGAAATTATTATTTCTTTGATATCTTTATTGAAACAGAAAAATATCTATGAGAACAAACGCTCATTAACCCTACATTTACCTCAGAAGTATTCTGCAGAACACGAATAGCGTAAGCTAAGCGTATTTTGTATGAATTACTCTGCGCATGTTAGTATACATGTCTCTAACCAATCGTCTAGGTAACGGTACGATAGATTTCCCAGAGTTCCTCACGATGATGGCCCGAAAGATGAAGGATTCGGACAGCGAGGAGGAGATTCGGGAGGCCTTTAGAGTGTTCGACAAGGACGGGAATGGCTTTATCAGCGCCGCGGAGTTACGTCACGTGATGACAAATCTCGGAGAGAAGCTCACGGACGAGGAGGTGGACGAGATGATACGAGAGGCGGATATAGATGGCGACGGGCAGGTTAATTATGAAGGTATTGTTGTAGGGGAGATGTGTCTTAATAGTGTATGATAATACGTAACGCTTGTAGCTCAGTATATTGTAATAACACTCACCATATTGCTCTTTATGAACTGCATTTTATGATGCAGTAAGTCTGTGCATTCAACTTAGAATTTAAAGATACTTGCGACAAAATTGATTCACTGTCGAAAAGATGTGCTAAAATGTGTTAACTTTACTTTTTTGTAAGCACTACCAACATTTTGATTTGAAATAAGATTGTCAGTTACGTATATGTTGTTGTTTCGGATCAATGTATGGTGAAGTTTAAACATAACTAATTGCAAAATGAAAGTTTTATGAATTGGTTGGGACGAAAGGTTTTGGCTATTTGAGTCCCTCTACTAAATAATGATTTAAATAATCTAAAAAGTATGCCCTACTGGACTAGCGTTGGTGTTTCTATTAAACTACTTTAACAAACGTTCTACTGTACTGTTGAGCATGTCATATAATGTCACTAAATTATCATATGCTGTGCAGAAAAGTTATCAAAAATGTTAAGGTTGTTCAAATCAACAGTAGCTCCAGTCACCAATTTCCCAAACTGAACAAACAGCTTCAAAGATGTACACATATATAGACACTGTTTGGTGTTTAGTTAAACTATTGTCGTCAGTTTCTGTCACTATATGGTCATATGATGTCAGGAAAACACTTCGTTTTCCAGCTGTGTTGATTCAACAATTCAAGCCAAAATTCAATTGAATAGAAGCTTAACTTCATTAACCAATGTCTCACATTGAATTAACTGTGTGATTAAGTACTTACACAATTATATCGTTACTGCTAAATGGCACTATCTGTACTAGTAACTGCCACTAATAGGTCATAAGTTGTCCAGAAATTTAAGCTTTTTTCAAGCATTTTTGTTAGGACAAGTAGGTATTTGCTTAGCTTTATCAAACATGTTTTAGGATAAAACTAACTATTTTTTTTATATACTTTGACATAGACATTGTATAATATAATACTTAATGGAAACTACCATTATATGGTTATGCGCCGTCTAGAAGTGATAGCTAACGCATTCAATTGAGTAGAACTAACATTATTAACCAAAATCTCACACTAACATAAATGCTTTATGATTACTCACATACACACATTTTGTATAAATGCGCTTCTTAAGTTAGCTCTACTTGTAATTACAACTAACTGGACATAAGCCGTCTTGAAAAGTATTTAGTGATATCCAAAGCATTTGATCGAGTAATAGCGTTATGAACCAATGCCTCCAATATCTTACACTTAAGGACGCTCTCGGTAGTTTTCTCTGCGCACTTCATCTGCGCATCCAAGGGATATAATAATCTGTTACCGAAGAGGAACTTGCATAGTAGTCGGACAAACGTTCTTATTCGGATGAAATTTACTGTATGCACTTTTTTTTCAAAGAATGATCATATTATCCATAAAACTATGAAAGATTATTAACATTATTATTACATTTCTCATGCATACTAAGCCCCCAGCTTCTATTTTTCAAGTTTAAAGTTATTTTAGTCGTTTTTATAAATGTTTTTCAAATACAGTTACAATGGAAACTGTCATTTTACAAAAAAAAAACAACTCGTCAACATGTTCTTTTTTTTTCATTTTGTATTTCAAGATTAAATTTTACTTCACATACGGAAAAATAAAAAAAAATCCATGAAAGGAATTTTGAAATATCTAAATTTTTTTTGCAATATTCATGTCAATGTTTATTGTTTTTTGTCAAATACAAAAATTTGAAAAACTGATTTGGATTACAAAAACTGTTCAGATTGTAATAGTTTAAAATTTCATTGAATTATAAAGTATTGAATGTATGAATTCATGTTTGCTGTGTTAATAAACCTTCTAGAAATCCCTTTATTACCTTTGAAGATGGTAATACTATGGTCATTTTGACATTTTTGCCCCAAACGGTTACCATGGAAACTGTCATTTTACAAAAAATCTAACTCGTCGACCTGCATTTTGTTTTTCATTTCTGAATTCACAATAAAAATTCAAATAACATCAAAAATTTAGAAAATTCTATGAAGGATTATTTTTTTTATAAAACTGTAGAACAAGTCCTTAACTGCAAGATTTATAGTTACCCACATATAGATATTCTATGCATTTAAGTAGCTTTACGTGAACCTAACTGGACATATGCCTTCCACAAAAGGAATCAGTGGTATCTAAATCATTCAATTGAGTAGCAGCGTTATTAACCAATATCGTTATGTCTCACACTAACCTAAAGGCTTTTTAATGAACTCACACATACACATTGTATACAAACCAAATGCACTGCTAAAGTACCTATTCAAGTAATTACCACTTGATGCCGTCAGTAGAGGTGTAGCTTAGCTTTGTCTCATGCAAATCTTATTGCTTTACAATGCACTAACACACACATATCGTGTGCTGTTTAATCTAACTAGTTGAACACGCTTCTTTCGTTACAGAGTTTGTCACGATGCTGATGGCAAAGTAGATGCGTGATGATAGTTACGGCGGATCGAGAAACAAACACCAGCTTTAATTGACTAACACGTACTTGTAGTTGCACTTTTATTACTCATTGAGCACTAGAATGGACAAAACATCTCCGGTCAAATGACTTACTAGTAAGAGACAACTCGGATTAGTAATCTGTAGTTTATCTTGGACCGCACTTTCCGTTTAACCTGTCAAGACGACACTTACCTTTTGATTCCCCTTTGTCCAAAAGGAGTTCTCTGTTTAAATCTCCAAACTAGAAGAGTAGTTATTGTGTCTGGGATCGAATTATGTGGGTTGGACTATACTGGGCAATCGGGGACGAGATAAATGGAAGGTGTATGGATGTATGTTTCGTTCATCCTTGGTCTTACGCTCTTATCTGACTTTATAAAAGAAGATTAGAATGCGTCTCCATGAAAGGACACTAGGTATTTCACATCCGTAAATAGAAACTAATCCACCATGTACTTATCCGCACCAGCTGTATGTACAGTGCTGTGCTGAGCATGTACCAAGCATACAAGCAGACTAGTTAAGAGCATTAATACTTAATAAGATTTATTTTTGTTGCAGTAATATCTACTTAAATACAAAAGGGAGACGAGATTGTTCAAATGCCACCTACTTGGCACTTTCATACGGGGCCTCCGTCACCTATTGATTAGAGTACGGAAAATTTGAAAACTACATGGCCCCTCACCGTGGGTTCCAATCCCGGTGATTGCGTTTGGATTTAAATAAGATTTACTCTTCCGACTGACTTATGAAATGCTGATGGTTCTACTTATGGGAAGTGGAGTATGGGGTCTCCTTCTTGATAACTACTCGGACATCACAACATAATGAAATAATGTTGGCGCGATTCATATTCTATATAACTAAATAAGATGAAAACATTGACTTCAGCAAGTGTCTGCACACAATGTCGCAATGTTTGCCCTGTGCCACAAGCATTTTCATGCAGCTGTCGTCTGCATACTGCTACCTCTTACAGTTATGTGTCCATCCTGTCTTCCGTGATGTGTTGGTATTCCCATGACTATGTAGTTTACCATAGAGGGAAATTGTTACAATTCAGAGATGCGAGCACCGGGGTCTTGAAACAACAACTTCACTCACAATGTCTCTACCAATCGTATTTACCCTGCAATCCCCGACACAAGCCGGTTGATATACCTCGAAGGCAGTTCAAGAAATCCCGGGGAAATCCGGCTGTTTTCCGTCGGATAACACACTTGATAACAACATACACACAGGGAATAAATGTTTATGTAAACACACACAAATTAGTTAAATATCACAATTCAATATTGTTGTTTTTACTATTTTCATTAAAGATTATCATATCAACACATCCGTGTTTCATATTTTTTCAACGGTATCTACTCGGCAATCCCCGGCTTGTGCTGGAGACTGCCGAATAGATACAATTGCAAACGGACATGCCCTTCGTCGCCGCAATGTTGCCGGACTACTTTCAAAATGGCTCCATATTAACTCCGATGTTATTTTTATTAATGGCCGAGGTGGTCGAATGTGTCTATATGTAACCACGGTACAAGTAGACGACAGTGAAATGTTTATAGCGTACATTATATATTTCATTGCGAGACTCTTATTAGGCTATCAATGTTCTTTTGTTGCCTATATGGATGATTTTTTAATCCTTATATCGCAGACGGATAACGTTGTTAACAAATATATTTCTCTTCTTGCAGAATTCGTATCCATGATGACTTCAAGATAAAGGTGAACAATGACAAGATTTTGGGATATTTTTTTATTCCAACTATTAAAGCCATTGCAGCTATGAGAACTTTATTGAGGCCGTTTGTCCATCAATATTCATTCTAATACTAATTCAATCAAAGGGATTAAAGGACAAAAGAAAAGAGAAGACCACTTCTGATATTACATTATTTCTTTTTCGATGTTTTCAAACATTACTTTAAACATATATCATTGAAAAATATTTTTACAATTGGCTTGGGACGAAACCTATAAGCTTATTGGGTCTTTATTTCAAACATTAAACTCATGTTTTGGTACTGATACGAATGCTCTTTATTATATTGTTGATTACCCTTTAACCCTCTCTCAAACAATAACGAAATTTGACCACTTTGTTGCAGCCGACTTTAGAAAACATTGAGGAAAAAGGAGGAATTGTTCGTGACGAGCAATTTTTCTTTTTCCCACAATGTTTTCTGCCCTATCACAAGATTATTTCAATTTCATCACATTCTGAAATGTCGTCTGCAAAGTCTTTCAATTTGAGACAGTTGAAAATTTGTTGTTTGGGAAAGGGTTAACCGGTTTCGCTAAATAATCCAAATATAATTCGGAACGACTTGTGTGAATAAAACTACTTATTTTGACGCTACAGGTTTGGCGTTTGATTATTTCTTTTACTCTTTGTTCAAATCACTATTAACCCTCTTTACTATCGCAGTGAATTATCGACCAAAATGCCAATGAAACATATCGACCTTAGCCAATGAAATATGTCGAATAAAATGACATTGAAATGTATCATTTTTTCTCTCGATTTTACTTAAATTAAGAGGGACAAAATATTACTTTGTTTGCCCATCTTACATTATTATTGTTAACAAGCTCACTTTAACGTATCTGTTCCAAACAGCTAAATATTTTCAACGCATTTTCAATGGGGAAAATGGACAATTCGTTTTTTAAGTTTTTAAAAACCCTAATTCGAGTAGAAGCACAATTTTTCTTGTTAGGATTATTTTAACCAATTGGATTTCAAATACTACGTTGATCACTACAACAAAAATGAAAAAAAAAACCGGAAATGTTTTTTTTTTCAATAGGATGCACTAGCATACTGTTGCATGTATTAATCGGAAAGACCAAAAGCGACAGTATACCTATTCCACTCGAATGTCCAATTGTAGCAAAACAGAAAATTGTTTGCCATTATCGGGCCTAAATGTCACAATAATGTCGAGATATACATGCACTAATTTGACGGGGCTTAACGTATTTGTCGAAAATAAATGGAAAGGAAAAAGAAGAACGAGAACAACAACAACAGCAGCATCAACAGCAGCAAGAAGAACATCAAGAACAAGGAGAACAAGAAGAATAGGCGTTCGTTTTAGTGTCTGGTTTTTTTTCATTGGGGTGTTAAATCATGCAGATATTTTCGTCAATATTTCCATGTCTACTCTTGATCGAGGAAGACCTCAGGTTTCTCGACCGGATTGGTCAAGGTAGATAAAACCAACAACATTCTAGTAGACTGCCCAAACATCCCTAATGTCTGTAGTTTAAACAAACTGTGATATGAAATGCATCTTATTTGTGGAGGTGTTTTGGTTTTAGATGCCATCTTTATATAGATAGCCTTGTCAATTTGTTAATGATTCCAAAATCTAGCACCGGAATATGGGAAGCAACTCTCAACTGATGTAACTGTAGCCTGGAGCCTGGCCCGTTCGTATACCGCGAACTAGCCTAATGCGGGTATGCATGGACCAGGCCTCCAGGCTAATGTAACTAGCTCTGAACGTTCTTCTTAGTATGTATTACCTCACTTACATATTTTATATAATTCTGAAGGAATAGATTGTGTCAAGCTATTTTAAGATAAAAAGAAGAATAGACGGAAAGTAGTGTATAGAAACTAATATAAGGTTAAAGGATGTATGTCATCCATTTAAGACAGCTTTTAAACCCTTATAATGATGAAACCGACGAAATGCTTTTTCAAACCGGTTGGATTATTGGCGGCTGGCCTGTAACCTAATCTGTTTGCTACTCTGAGTATCTTTCCTCGTCAAAACGAAGCATTTATTTAAGGTTTGGGAAAGCAGACGATACGAAAGACTATTTTTAGAATAGTACCCTACATTCTAGGGGATAAGTTGCGACACCAATGTTTCATTGTTTCTGGAAGTATTTGTATAAAAAGCAGTTCTTGAAAGTTTAGAATACAGCATTGTGTGCTAAGCATCGGCTCATAGAATACATGCCAATGCTACCTTTGGCGTGATATTTTCTCCATGCACCCACTGACGTCTCCTGTCGGTGCATTGTGTGGTCGATAAGTTGAATGCTGATACGATGTTTATTGGCGACTTTACCGGCGCATCGTGTTCATGTATTGACAGGCTGTGAACATTGTCTGGATTACCTGCCCCTTAACATTACTAATTTATTATAGTACGACGGGAACCAGACTAGCTGTGAATCGTGGGCCCCTTTATACGTGTTCGTTCTCTCGGGTGTGTCCCTCTTACATAACATAAAAATAACCCAATCTGCAAGTCAATAATGCCCTGTACTGTTGTTGACACTTTCGACATATAATTAGAAATCGCGTATGTAACAACGATACTCCTTCTGTAATCTTGATTCAGCGTACATATATGCCAGCGTTGTGCAGGTTGGTCGAGAACACAGCACCAGGGAGCACTTAGTCGATGCGGAATGTACACCAGCAGTCACAGGTTTGACCCCTTTCTCCAGCCTGTCCTACCTATCTAATTATCTCATAATCATTTGTTAGAATATGTTTTACACTGTGTGTTATTTCGTGACTAGATTGAAAGCAATTGCTTGTGGAATTTGCATTCTGTAAAAACTTATTGAGAAATGATATTTTCTTCCTTATACTATGTTAAAAAGATACTGGACAACCGGTGCGTTTGCTTTACATAAACAACATATCAAGGGGAGCCATTCTAACCATTGTCATCGGGTTTGAGTATGAACTCGCCGAAATATAGCCCACATAACCAGGTACATTGGACGGACGCCTTCATGTTAGTATTTATAAGGAGATTGCGTGTCCCAGTGGAGAATGTTGTGGAATTTTCAAAGGGGGTTCCGAGTTTGATCCCCATTGGCGCCGCTGGTACCCTGTTGGAGAGTCCTTTGGAAAGTCTTTTTAGCGCTCTTGTTTCTCATTGGCAGATCCCTGAAAATCGTAATACAACTTTGAACTCATTGGCATTGCTTTTAACTCCATTGTGTTTTTGTTTGATTTGGACAGCGTTAATGCCAACAAAGTTGAATGATCATAAGACACAAGGAAAAAAGTGTTCATTGTCAGATTTAGATGTAAAACGTAGTCACAAGATGTCAACAATCTAAAAGGTTTGTGTGTTCCGAAACTATTATGTTTTTTTATGTGATTTGGTAACATTGAAGATATTTTATAAATACAAAGTTAATTTTGACTATAACATTTAGTATAAAGCATACAAAGAAAATGTTATGAAAGGAGTTATATTTCGTCACTTGTGTCTGATTTTCCTTAAATCACAACCCTTTAATCACAACCGTGATGCTAACATTTCCAAAAGAGGTGTTTGCTGCAACCTTACGACACATGTCCCCTTTATTGGAATTTGTTTGGCTGGTCCAATAGAAAGCAGCATCAGACGACAAGAATAACATTTAGAAAATAGATTTCTTTAACCCATTACCAAACAATAACGGCATTTGGCCAGTATGTTGCAGACGCCTCTTGAAAACATTGTCGGAAATGGAGAAATTGCTCTATATGAGCAATTTATTCTTTTCCCACAATGTTTTATGCCCTATCAGAAGATTAATTTTCAATTTCATCACATTTTGAAATGTCGTCTGCAAAGTCTTTCAATTTAGGACAGTCGAAAATTAGGCGTTTGGTAAAGGGTTAAAAGGACTATCTCACGAAATGTATTCTGTGATTAACGGACGTTAAGAATATGGTGTAAACATTCTTGTAGCTTAACAGATGACCTTTTTCCTTGTTTTTGTATAACTTAAAACTGTGTTGCCATCAGAATTGATTGTAAAGCGAACATTCACGCATTTGCTCTGATAGAAACTCTCTACAATGCATAGTCTTGTGATGCACCTTGCTAACCCCAAGTGATAGAAGTGTCGCTTTTACCCATTTCGATTATTTCGCATGAGAATAATGAGTTATAATTGTTTCCAAAATAAACCATTTAAAGATTTAACTATTTCCGTAAGACAAATGTGCTATACCTTTACCAAATAGCTTTGAATCACATTGGCCATGGCATCAATAATATAGTTGCATACAACACTAAAGATCTCTTTTGATCAATAGTAGACATTTTATTTTACAAATGCTTAAATATCTACCTGTGAGATAGTCACTTTAAGAAGGGAAAACCCAAAGTGGAAAAGGATGTACTGCTAATAAGCAACAACGAATCCTTTTGTCACATAAGTCTAACAAGTCTCCTGCAATATATTCTGCAAATTGAGGTTGATTTTGGTGAAATAAGTTTATGGTATGATTCTTTATCTATTTTTTCATTTTTTAATGTTTTGTCAACAGTAAGGGAACTGCATTTCAACGAAAATATAAGTAATTAATATTCTTAACACATTTTCGAAGTGAATAGACATTCAATAGACTCTAACACTTATCTCAGATGTATGAAAAGATATCCGCCGTGTCACAAGACAAGTTTTACCATTTTCTCTCTACCGATCTTCATCAATACACATGTTTACTTGGCATGTCCCATTCCTTTTTTATGTGCGGAATGGGGGACCAAAACTGTTTTCTTTTCTATAATAGATTTAAATGATGATTTGAACGAAACATAACCAATAGATATATGGTATTATAAGTAAGAATGGGAAATTATTGAGATATGTGTATACTTTCTTGTTTCCAATTGATTAATTGATTAAACAAGACAATAGCAAGAGATAAGTCCCATTCGTGTATTTAACTCTCGCCTATGAAATGTCTTACACAAAAATCTGAAAATTATATCAACGGTTAGGGTAATTGTAAATTTTCAAAAATGTATATATGACATCGAACCATATTAAGAAATAAAGTAATACAATTAGTAATCAGTTCAATACACGGCTGATCAATAAAGAAATGAACTACATGCTTTCTTATCACTCTAAGTAATAAGCAAAACACTAATAAGCAGTGTCATTATTCACTTCCACAGATGCCATTTGGAACATTCATACAGTTGTAAGTACAAGTATTCATATTGCATGGTAGTACGAACTTGTACAGAACCTTTCCGGTAATCCCTTTCCCAAACAACAAATTTTCGGCTGTCCCAAATTGAAAGAGTTTGCAGTCGACATTTCGAAATGGGATGAAATTGGAAAATAATCTTTTGATAGGCAAGAAAACATTGTGGGAAAAGGAGAAATTGTTCGTCACGAGCAATTTCTCCTTTTCCCTCAATGTTTTCTAAAGTCGTCTGCAACAAAGTGGTCAAATGTCGTTATTGTTTGGGAAATGGTTATAACAGGTTATACTGTATAATGGAGGGAAAACGATGTTTCGAGAGCTCACCAACGTATAGTATAGTGTCCCTGCTTATAAAAAGCATTTCTGTATGTGGCATAGAGGATTATTGAGTTGAAAAGGAACAACCCTTACCCTCATTTATTTTTTTTTCTTTTAAATAGATCCAAATCAAAAGTTGAAGCAGACGACAGTTTTATGTTGAAAAACAACATGCATTTTATTAATTAATCAAATAAATGAATTCTATTCGAAGATAACTGTGGCGAAAAAGAAATTGCTCGTCACGAGCAAGTTCTCCCTTAGCCACAGTGATTTCTTATGAATAAATTACACCAAAGATAGTCGGTGTGAAGTGAGGATTAAAATTCACCGTGCGTTTTCTATTCAAATTACGTCTCACTCCGCATTTCGTAATCCTAACGTGAGTGTGTCGCCAGAATGGAAAAGAAGTGTCCGGAGCAAAGTGGCCAGAGTAGCAGTGAAAGTGACCATGACGAGGTATGTTTAAAGTGGAGTTTTCGCCACATAGAATTTTTTTTATAGTTTATTTCACATATTCTTACAACATCTTAGCAAAGAAAAGTAAATATAAAAAGTTTATCCTAGCTAATTTCTATCAAATAACAGTGTAGCAGTTGTTTATGATTAATTTCTTTCAAATAAACCATAAGCATAGACATACATACATCATCAAAATATGTGAAAAACATTTTGAACAGAATCAGATCATATTAACATGTATAAGTAATTTGTTAAACATATTGTATGCATAGAAAACCTGTCTCCTTATTTATGCATTATCATTCTTCTTTATAATTGATTTTTGTTTTCGATTTTAAAAGTCATGTGACAGATGTTGATATGGATTAGAGCGTTCGTCATATTACCGCAATATAATATTTTATAAATCTATATGTCGGATTATTCTAACAACTCACTTTCAGAGGCGGGTTCAATAATGTAGACAATGTTTACGATCTTTTGTCCGAACAAGCTCGCTGTATCTGAGTATTTTTTGCTTTTTTAACCAACTCTTGCCAATGTAAGCCACATCGTGTATCGTATAAAGGCCGATTCCTTTCATAACGGAGTTAACATGTCCATATTGGAAAGCAGTAAGTTACCAAGATTTTAAGTGAGCGATAATGACAAAACAATGTTATATGTCATGCGTTTTATAATGTAGGCTCAAATGTCCTTAGACTTTTATGTGAAAAAGTCCGTGATATATCTGAAAGATTGTTAAAAAGCCATTCATTTCCATACCGACTTGATAGAAATAAACAAAGCAGTTCAAATACTTAATGCTGTATGATCCAATACACTTTTTTTGCATTTCCACATTTCATAAAAGTAATATTTAATCCAATCAAACCATATTCGGTACTTGAATAGCATCAAAAGATCGTTGAAGTAAATTAGAATATACCGTAACTAAATAATGTTGCGTGACATGTATTGTAAATCACTCAACCGGAAATATCAAATCCCATTTTTAGGTATTAATCATGATTAATGCAATATTGATTTAGCCTGTGAGAGGCAACGGTTGTAAACAAACTACCATCCAACCAACCATCGATATTTTTAAAATGGAAGTGATTTTCTCATCTGTAATAAAGAGACAAACATGGCGACAGACATACTGAAATAGAGACAGATACACAGACATATAAACAGAGAGACACAGACAGAAAGACAGCGAGAAAACGACAGGGATAAATACCTACAGACGGACATATAGACATATAGAGACAGAAAAATAGATGTTCAGAGACAGAGAATGAAAAAGGGGGCAATATCTGCAGACATAAAGACATACAGAGAATGAGACAGGAAGACAGACATATAGACATACAGGGACAGATAATGAGACAGGGAGACAGCTTGACAGACATATAAACATAGAGAGACAGAGAATGAGACAGGGTGACAGCTAGACAGACATATAGACATACAGAGACAGAGAGAGAGTCAACAATGCCTACAGACAGATAGACAGAGAGACAGAGAGACAGAGGTTGGAGAGAGACAGACAGAATGTGAAAGAGACAGCGTAGCGAATGGGGGAAGTAAGGTAATAGGAGATGGAGAAGAACACAGAACTGCGCATATAGACATATTCTGACGGATCGAGACAGACAGAACCATAGTGGGATAAGAAAGACAAGGGAATAACCGAGCTTCGAGAGGCAGAACGTCGGTTTTTAACAGAAAAAGAAATACATATCGACATATATTTGTACGCGCGTATGTACGTGTGTACATATTTGCCTACGCATGAATGACGTCGCATAATGCCAAATATGCATTCATGTATGTACGCTGCTCAAACCTGACCCTGTATTAACCCTTTACCAAACGTCAAACTCTCAACTGTCCCAAATTGAAAGAGTTTGCAGCCGACATTTCAAAACTTGATGGAATTAAAAACCAATCATCTGAACGGGCAGAGACATTGTTGGAGAAGGAGAAATTGCTCGCATCGAGCAATTTCTCCTTTTCCCACAGTGTTTTCCAGAGTAATCTACAACAAACTGTTCAACAGTCGTTATTGTTTAATAACGGATAAAGCAAGCTATAAACTATGTTATAAGTGATTGGAGACATTTTCTATTTTACAGTTGGATAAGCCGGGGGTAAATGACACCAAGAAGGGGGCAGACATTGAGGAACTCTCGGAGGAAAAGATAGCAGGTTTGTGATAATCGTTCGTTGACTCGTAGTTAAAACTGTACATGTGTTCCTAGATAAATCAAGCCATTCGAAGTGCTGGTGTGATGTGGCTTCATTAATGATTGTTTCAGTTGTTAGTATTGACGTTCCATACACAAAGTCCCACAGTTGACATTGAGAAAAATTGGATTTACATACATCTATAGATGAATATCAAAAAGTTGAATTTTAAATGGGGTTTTTTTTCAAAAAGAAAGAAAAAATAGAGAGAACAATGGTTTATGTCGTCACTTATTTTCTTTATTTAAAATGTTCCTTCCTTTTTTTACAAGGGCGATACAGAGCTCTGGGTATAGTGATATATATTGATCACTTACCAAATCCCTATTTATATATCATTCCAATTATAGATATCTTAGTAATCATGACTCAATTATACTTAAAGTATTTCATTTAGATGATAGGGTCAATGCGTCAGCTGTGATCTATATACCTTTTATCTTATTTCAATCTGTTTGCATGTTCATTAGAATATAGTATGAAAAAAATACTTTACAGGCGATTGTTATTAGATTATAAAATACTATTCCCTGTAGACCTTAGGCCCAAAGCCTTTTTTATATAAAAGGTGATGGTTACAAATCAAAGTATGTCTGCAGATTGTATCTATTATGAAAAAATTGCTTGTTAGAGAACATTAGCACACAATGTGCCTGGGAATGAGTGTTTGAGAGATGGTGTGTTAACAATCAATTCCAATTCCTTCTTTTTGTTACAGTGTTTCGACCAATCCAAAATCGGTAAATTCATAATCCGTCTTTCCGTTACCGATAAACGATCAATTCCGATTTCGTTATTTTGAAACAGAGTTAAGATAAATTTCACGTGTCCTTTCGTCTGAGAATTATGATATAATTCCATCTCTCCTTCGTTACAGAGTTATAATGAATTCCATATCCATTTTTTTGTTAGATGTACGATAAATTCTAACTCATTAATTTCGCCACAGAGTTACAATCAATTCCAATTTCTTCCTTTCATTACATCATTACTATGATTTAAAACTTCGTCTTTTTATTGGATTTAACCGCATTTTGCCCAAATCCCGTCCTTTTATTACAAAGCTATCAAACAATTAATTCCTATCATTTCGTTACAGAGTAACGATACATTCAAATCCCCTCCTTTAATCACAGAGTTACGATACATTCGAATCCCCTCCTTTCATCACAGAGTTACGATACATTCAAATCCTGTCTTTTCGTTACACTGTAACTTACAGAGTAACGATAAATTCAAAACCCGTCCTTTCATTGCAGAGTTACGATACATTAAATCCCCTCCTTTTGTTATAGAGTTACGATAGATTTAGACCCTTTTTATTTCGTAAAAGTTACGATTCATTCATATCCCACTCTTTCGTTACAGAGTTCCGAGACGTGTTTAACATGTTTGACAAGGATAGAAGCGGAACGATCACCACGGACGAGCTTGGGACCGTGGTTCGATCTCTCGGACAAAACCCGACGGACGAGGATCTCCGGGAAATGATCCGGGAAGTGGACGAGGATGGTGAGTTAGAATGAGATAGGTGTGCCTTGACTTGAAATATCAACCCTAGTATAGATGAAACCAATCATCTCTGTGGCGCAATGGTAGAATAATTGTCTTATGTGTCTAATTTAAAACCTATTTATTTTACATCGATTGGGAAAAAAGTTTTTACTTCTTAAATTAATCACTCTCGAATCTGCTAATGTGAACACAGCCAGTACGCGCGCCGAATGTGGATTAATGAAAGATTGCAAGGCCGATCGTGCTACTCATGGAATTCGAACCTACGACCCTCGTGTCCTACGGACGACGCTCTACCTCTTGACCACTGTGTTTGAATGACTGTTGCTTTAAAACCACAACAGTCATACACTAAACTGTACCCAGTGATATCGATGAATTCCTAGCGTGGCATTTTGGGTAATGGTGGTAGCTTGAGGATCGGAAGGCCAGCAAGTCAAACGGAAGTTCTGGTTTTTATACGGGTACTTTTTAGTTGTCTAAAAAGTCGTATCAAATTAATCTTTTATTGCGCTTTCTTCTCATTCTTTATTATAAATCTTTGTATATAGTCAATCTTGTTTTAAACAACCACCCCCAAACAGCATATTAATGTAATTTAGGCATAACTATCTTAATAGACCAAGAACAATGATATTAATGGCTTCCTCACGCGGGGTTATGGGTAATGGAGATGCAAGTAATTCAAAAAGCTCGCACTGGAGCTTTCTAAATGACTGGCGTCCGTAATAAGCCAAGTGTTGTCTTAAATACGATCAACCGATTCAATTGTGACTCCCTCTAACTAACGGAATGCCGATATTTTAACACAACTTGACCAGTCTTTAGGAGCCTTCAAGCTTGATGTTTTGCTTTATCATTGAGACTCAGACATCGCATTATAGATAAAATACTTCTATGTACAGCATTATAAAACACAATATAACAAACCAAGCGTATAACTGTCCAACAGATAGCGGTGAGATCGATTTCGAGGAGTTCCTGCGACTGATGAGTAAGAAATCGGACGTTGACACGGAGCAGGAACTACGGGAAGCGTTTAAGGTGTTTGACAGAGACGGGAGTGGGACGATCAGCGCCGAGGAGCTGCGTCACGTGATGATGAACCTTGGTGAGAAACTCACGGAGGAGGAGGTGGAGGAAATGATCAAGGAAGCGGACTTCGACGGCGATGGGGAAGTCGACTGTGAGGGTACGTGGGATTTCTAACTGCCTATCTGTCTGTCTGGTTGTGTGTCTGTCGTTCTGTCTTTTTGTATATATGTCGTTCTGTTTGTCTATCTATCGTTCTGTTTGTCTTTCTATCATTATGTATGTCTCCCTACCTCAATGTTTGTATGTCGACTGAGATGGGGAGTAGACTGTGAGGGTACGTAGGATTTCTAACTGCCTGTCTGTCTGTCGTTCTGTCTGTCTGCCCGTGTGTCGTTCTGTTTGTCTATATGTCGTTCTGTTTGTCTATCTATCGTTATGTATGTCTACCCACCTCCATGTTTGTCTGTCGACGGGGATGGAGAATGCGACTGTGAGGGTAAGTCTTTCTGTCTGTTTACCTGTCTGTCCGGCTGTGTGTCTTTCTGGGTGTCTATATGTTTGTCTGCCTATATGTATCCCCCAACTGCCTAAAACGTTAACAACTGCCGGGGAATCTATCTGCCTTGGAATATATTGTACATGCCTATCATTGCCATCATTATTCTTTCAGAATTTGTTCGGATGATGACATCACTATAATTTAATTCTGAAAGGCGGAGTGACGACACAGGATCCACATGCTACTACTACGGTGACCTTAACCAAGACTGGAGGGCGAGAGAATCTTCCCACTTGAAAATGGATAGCTGAAATTGAATATATTACGGTGTCTGATTGCAGCGGCCACATTCAATGTTAAAGGCTCATGAAAGGAGATTAATGCTATATCAAACTATATCATTATGTAAACTTTTCGTCATATTCAATTAGTTACAGTGTATCCCCCCCCAAAAAAACATCAGCACAGCATGGACGTGAAAGCCAACGAGAAATAACCCAGATTAGCCAGTTTGATAATGGAGATTGTCCGATTCTTTACCTCTGACCTGGTCACGTGATACACAAAATTTTGAACCGACCAGAGTTCGATATTTTGAATATATAAACAAACTGAATGTTGATAAACATGATCGAATTGGAGACAACTATATTTCAAGGTAAAAATAACGTATATTAAAGGAGTTTATCGAATGGAGTCTCCTAGTGCTTATAAATTAATTTTCAAGACTTATGAACATAATGAAAGAACTCCATATATTTATTCAATAATTTATTTGTACCTTTATCCTTTCATGTGCCTTTAACTTCATTTCCTTCTCTTTGTCACAGCTATTTGTAAGCCGACTTATACTACTGTTAACTGGTGAAAGGGTTAAATGAATGAATTGGCCACTGAGAAATTTATCTTGTGAGTTCGTTTTAAGACTTTCATATACGAAATATATTAACAAAAAAGAAAAACCAACACCATCATTGAAAGTTTTATAGTAACACATTTTTCCTAACAAACCAATACTTGCAATATTTAATGATACGAACTTTATTCTAACATTTATTGATTGCAGTTTACTTAAGATTGTTTTCATTTTATATTCATTATCTTTGGATCTATTGGAATTACCCATAAAACAAATCCAGAGATACATATTTCGATATGCCACATGGGCGTAAATGTACATATGGCCATCGTTGACGTTGTGTTTGAATAAATGATATGGGATTGGTTTTCAAGCCGTTTTCAACAGTATTTTATACATATTGCTGCGGCCAGCACTCATCCTCGTCGCTTTTCCCAGCCAGTACTGTACAATAAATCTTCCCAAGCCGAAAACAACTTTCATGGATAACCACTTTCACACGATAAACACTTTCACACGATAGCCACTTTTACACGTAAATGTAATTGATCAGTGGAGTGCCTCCGAGAGAGATAAATAATCCATGTAGCATCGACTACATTCAACATCGGTAATAATAGGCGAGCAGGGTCTCAGACTTAAGAACCCCTTTTTACAAGTCGGGCATGCTAACATCTAAATGAATCATGGAGGTTTGGCTTGGAACAAATAAAAAGCCATTAGATGCTTTTTGCGCAATTGCAGCCGAGGGCCAAAACTCCTCTTTATTGTTTTTGGTCAATGTAACATTTCACTTCATTAGTGTAACACAGCGGACGTTACTAGTGTTAGAAATTTGCCTTAAAGGCCTATATCAGATATTATCACACACAAGGGCTTAGCCAATATATACGACCGTCATTGTTCCATACAGAATAAAATTGCAGACGACAAACCACATCTAGAAAAGAATGTGAGGGCACTAGCAAGTTTGTACATCATTATAGAGACATGGATCATGGTCAGACATTCAAATAAACCATTACCAAACAGTAACTTCATTTGACCAGTATGTTGCAGACGACTCTGGAAAACATTGAGGGAAGAGAAGAAATTGCTCTTAAGGAGCAATTTCTCCTTTTCCCACAATGATTTCTACCCTATCAGAAGATTATTTTCCAATTTCATCACATTTTGAAATCTCGTCTGAAAACTCTTTCAATTTGGGACAGTCGAAAATTGGGCTTTGGTAAAGGTTTAAAAGAAAATTGAATTTAAGTAGCAGTTTTGTAGAGGAGGCCGTGCTCTTCATGGGCAATTTCTACTTTTGACACAATAGTTTCATAATGCATTGTCATGAACATTAGCCTTTATTGCAGATGAATCTATAACGGGTCAAACACTTGCAACAATTGTTTATTATTATAAAAGATTGTTACAATCAACAAGTATTTTGTCCTTTTTAGAAGTTAGTTTAATAATCAATAGGTCCTTAGGAAAATTCTATACACAGTATTCCACATTCTTAACAGTGAAAATAATAAAGCATCTCCTTTTAAAGACATCACATGCACTTTCTTCATTTCCCTCACCCTCTACACCATAGTTTGTCAGTTTCACACATGTCCTAGAAAAGGTTTTAGAAACTGCAATGACAAAATAATAAATTGCTCTTTATGAGCAATAATTTCTCTTGTCACAAAAGTTTCTTACCAATTTCTTAAAAAGAACATTTTTGTCCAAGAAAATCTTTCAGCATCTGCAGTTGCTTTCAAAATGGACAAGTCATGAATTCCCATAGATTAACCATTTTTCTTACCTTGTAAATGACATGAGTGTGGCAAATAGGAAAAAATTTCAGCAATGACAGATTATTTTTCCCTTCATGACCATATGCCCTTATTGTGCAAATAAAAGAAATGCATAGACATAATTTTATTTTAAACATTCTTCTTATCGAATTGGGTATAAACCTTACCCTCCATCAAAAAAAGGATTCCAAAATTGTTTCTTGCAGGTAAATAAGAGTATAACCCGAAGCATGGTTAAGACTTGTCAATAAAAGGCGTAAAAAAACATAAATGTCCATTTAGTGTCAAAAAACTGTTTTCATCTTACTCCACCCACCAAACAGTATAGTATCACAGTGCAAACTGTCTTTCCCACTAAGCAACACTTTGTTGCTTTTGTTCAGGAGCTTCTAACCCTAGTCGAAGTGGAAACTCTTCCTCAAATGTTTCGAGGACCTCGGAGGTGTGACGGAAGAAAATGTCGGAATCGTCCATGTTGATCATGTCTGCCGCCGGTCCCCCTTTACTGTAAAAGATACATATAATTGAGAGTTTAACCCTTTCCCAAACAATACCCATATTTAACCACTCTGTTGCTAACAAATATGGAAAACCTTGTGGGAAAAGGAGAAATTGCTCATAACGAGCAATTTTTCCTCTTCCCACAAGGTTTTCTGCGCTTTAAGAAGGTTATTTTCCAATTTCATTACGTTTTGAAATGTGGTCTGCAAACTCTTTCTATTTGGAACAGTCAAAAATTTGATGTTTGGGAAAGGGATAATAAGTGCTTTACTGAAAAAAACTATAAGAAAATTCATTTGCTTTAAATACCCTGGATGTTATATGTCGGTTTGGTCGGGATCAACGCCTTTTTAACCCTTTCCCAAACAACAAATTTTCAACTGTCCCAAATTGAAAGAATTTGCAGACGACCTTTCAAAATGTGATGAAATTGATCAATATTCTTCAAAAAGAGCAGAAAAAGTTGTGGGAAAAGGAAAAATTGCTCGTTATGAGCAATTTCTCCTTTTCCCGCTATGTTTTCCAAAGTTATCTGCAACAAAGTCGTCAAATGTCGTTATTTACAGAGTGGGGTCTCAGACTAAGGACCATTTCATCACAAGTTGGATGAACATTAAATACAATATATAATTTTTTCGACAATAATATCTTTATTCGTCATTCTAAAAGTAAAGATATATTTTTTCATATAGTATCATGTTCCTCTGTTGGTCCATCAATTAGGGACCTATTACAAATGAGTTATAGGATTGGTTCAACACATTGCAAAACTTTGTATTATTTACACTGTGCTCATTTTAAAACTTGAACAAGAGATTATTTAGATAAACTTTTTAGAAGAAAAATCATCAAGAACGATCAGAAAAGTATTTTCAGTATTGCTAACAGGGTTTTTGATATCAATTAGTAAAATGATTAAGTGTTTGACCTCTCTTGACCCCCTTTCCAAAATAAACAACACATTTTTCAGCAAACTTTCTGACCTAGTGTCATAAAATATACAAACTTGTAACTTGTCCAAGTTGAAAGCAACAGCAGAAAACAAATACAAGAGGACCCTGAGGGTCCTGGATCGCTCACCTGACACTTGTAAAGTGTTGGTTACAACAATGTTACACATGAGTAATGGACAAGATTTGTCTAAATTTGACAGTGATCTACTTTTGACCCCAAGTTACTCATAAACTGACTTGGTTGAGATATAACAGGTTGATCATTTTCAGCAAGTTTGATCAAATTGGGCTGAAAATGTAGCTTTCAGAGTGTAAATGGGTGTTTTCTAAGATTTGACTTTGTGAACTACTTTTTGATTCCATTCCACCCATGATCAAATTTATCAAGATATTATCAAGGTTAACATTTTGAGTAAGTTTGATCAGCACTCTGGATGTCTTAAAAAATTAAGCTGTAGACCTCTTTGATAAACATTGTACAAACAGTGTTGCCTTTAGAATGTAAACAAGATTTATCAAACTTACACAAATATTCTAAGAAACTTTGAAGGGTAAGAGAAAGCGAGTTCCAGACAGATTGGGTCGAATTTTTTACCATAATATTGTAAACAATAGTAATTTATGATGTGACAGTGACCATTTTTCTAAACCCATCCCATCTTCTATGATCTAATTCGACCCACATATCATCAAGAAAACATAATATGCCATTTTGAAGCAGAACTGACCTACTTTTTGACTCCACCTAACCATGATCGAAGTTGATCAATATATCATCAAGGTAAACATCCTGACATGTGGCTTCTAATGTGTAAACCAGATTTTCAAAGAGTGAACCTAGTGAACTTTTTTACCCTACCCCACCGATGATCAAATTCGGTCAAGATATCATCAAGGTAATATTTCTTTAGTGACCTACTTTTTGACCCCACACCACACATGATCGAACTCTATTGAAATATCATCAAGGTTATCATTCTAAGCAAGTTTGATCAAGATCGGGTCGAAAATGTGGCTTCTAGAGTGTGAACAAGATTTTCTAAGATTTGACCTAGTAACCTACTTTTTACCCCAGCCCACCCATGATCACACTCGATCGAGATATCGTCATGGTTATCATCCTGAGTAAGTTTGATAAAGAATAGGCCTTAAATGTGGCTCCAAGAGTGTAAACAAGATTTTTCTAAGATTTGACCTAGTGACCTACTTTTTGACCCCACACTACCCATGATCGAACTTAATCAAGATACCATCAAGGTTAACAGTCTGAGCAAGTTTTATCAAGATTGGGCAGAAAATGTGACTTCTAGATTGTAAACAAGATTTTTCAAAGATTTGACCTAGTGACCTACTTTTTGACCCCGCACCACCCATGATCAAACTCTATGTAGATAGAGATATCATCAAGGTTAACATTCTGAGCAAGTTCTATCAAGATTGGGCAGAAAATGTGACTTCTAGAGTGTAAACAAGATTTTTCAAAGATGTGTGTGCAGAAAATGTGGCTTCTAGACTGTAAACAAGGTTTTTCAAAGATTTTAACCTAGTGACCTTCTTTTTGACCCCACACCAACCATGATCAAACTCTATTGAGATATCATCAAGGTTATTATCCTGAGCAAGTTTGATCAAGATTAGGCAGAAAATGTGGCTTCAATTTAGTAAACAAGATTTTACTAAGATTTGACCTAGTGACCTACTTTTTGACTCCACCCCACCCATGATTGAACTCGATCGAGATATCATCAAGGTAAACATCAAGAGCAAGTTTCAGGATGAATGGGCCAAAAATGTGGCTTCTAGAGTGTAAACAAGATTTTACTAAGATTTGACCTAGTGACCTATTTTTTGACTCCACCCAACCCATGATTGAACTCGATCGAGATATCATCAAGGTTAATATCCTGAGCAAGTATCAGGAAGAATGGGCCAAAAATGTGGCTTCTAGAGTATAAACAAGATTTTACTAAGATTTGACCTAGTGACCTACTTTTTGACCCCACCCCACCCATGATCAAACTCAATCGAGATATCATCAAGGTAAACATCCTGAGCAAGTATCAGGAAGAATGGGCCAAAAATGTGGCTTCTAGAGTGTAAACAAGATTTTACTAAGATTTGACCTAGTGACCTACTTTTTTATCTTACCCCACCCATGATCGAACTTGATCGAGATATCATCAAGGTTAACATCCTGAGCAAGTATCAGGAAGAATGGGCCAAAAATGTGGCTTCTAGAGTGTAAACAAGATTTTACTAAGATTTGACCTAGTGACCTACTTTTTGACCCCACACCACCCATGATCGAACTCGATCGAGATATCATCAAGGTAAACATCCTGAGCAAGTATCAGGAAGAATGGGCCAAAAATGTGGCTTCTAGAGTGTAAACAAGATTTTACTAAGATTTGACCTAGTGACCTACTTTTTGACCCCACCCACCCATGATCGAACTCGATCGAGATATCATCAAGGTAAACATCCTGAGCAAGTATCAGGAAGAATGGGCCAAAAATGTGGCTTCTAGAGTGTAAACGCTGAAATTGTTGACGACGCACGCACACACGACGGACATTCAAGTATCCTAAAAGCTCACCCTGAGCAGAGCTCAGGTGAGCTAAAAAGCAGTAAAAAGGTTAATTTTCTTTGAGGTAGTGGGTATAAACCATTGCAAAGTAAATACAAATTGATCATTGGGAGCGATTTATCCTTTTGTAACACTGTGTTCTAGAATTTTCTTCAGCAGATGCAGTAAAATGAGTAGTTATGGAGAAAGTAAGCCTGAAATATTTTAGAGATGGACGGCAAACCTTTTCATCAACAATCTTATATCATTATAGGATTTTACAATATCAATCAACTCCTTAATAAATGCATATTCAAGTGATTCTCTGTCTGAAAACTTTGGAGAAATAATACTTGAGAGTTTACCACACACATTTTGTTTTCTCACAATCAAGCAGTTTGCAATCTGCTTATGATGTAAAATTTGATCTACTTCAAAAGTTTGTGAGGGGAAATGATTTCTTTTGTGTGAGGTAAAATACCTTGTCAGTGAAGTTTTAGTTATATCATAGCTTTCCTAGGATTTGTCGTTACTAGGCTAGGGTTCCGAATTGTGTTGCCAAAGGACTTTCATACAAAACTAGCAATATCCAGGGTTTTCCATAAGAGGCGGCTGCAGGCAGATTTGACCGCTTCAAATCCTTTTTCTGACCAGCTCAAACTTGTTAAATGGTTAAAAAAAGATATATTATTGGTACCTGAAATAGGTAAACTTCAATTTCGGTGTACTGACCTCCAGACACCATTGCCTCCTAAAGAGGTCTGCTGGCCTTCTATTCCAATCCTTAAGGAAACCCTGAATATCTGACCCAAGGGAAACCCAAGTTACAACCTCAACCACTTGGCCACATGGGACCCCTGTTTATCCTTTTCAATTTGGTCAACTTCAAAATTTTGTGAAGGAGAATGTCATGAAATAACACCAGCATTGTCAAGCAAGTTTGAACTTACATGACTGCTCCTGTACTGTTATTGAAATCCTCTGATAGTGCAGCAAACGCTATCAACTTTCCACCTGAGGCGTGTGTGTGTCGATAGAAGTAGACCAGTTCTTCAAACAAAACACCACTAAAAATGGGCAGCTTCATTACTTCTGCCCGCTTCATCTCCATCTCCACTTGATTTACTGTGGTGTTTGTCTCTGTTAGGGAGAAATCAAACAACATTTCTAAATAATTGTTTGTATGTTAGTATGGTGTTGATCGCTGAGTCAACAATGTTTCACTTATGTTACAGCTTTCCTTGATCTACCAGTCCTAGGCTAGGGCTCTGAAGTGGCTTGCCAAATGACACTCCAACAAAACAAGGGGGTATCGGTGGTGCTTTGAGACCCACAAATTCTGACACCGCCACCTTAACCACAGGGCCGCGCAGGACCACTCATTTCTACATAACAAATATCAGTTTTTACCTAGAAATAATGAACCCTTAGTATACCTTAGTATATCATTCTCAATATATCAACAGTATATCTTTTTGCAAGCTTCCTTTTGAAGAACATGAAAGTATTTTGGGGAAAGAGAGCAAGAGTTAGCGCAACCACCTTAGAACTTAAGTCAACAATAAAGCAGTTTTTGATCAAATAAATATCATATGGTTTCAAAATTTGAAAGTTTACACATCAATGACAGTAAGGAAAATATCTAAAATAGGCTAAAACAATTCCATGTAGTGTAATTTTGGTTTTCTATTTAAAAAAAAGAGGCGAAAATCTGTAAAAAGCAATAAAATGTAAGGAATCATTAGCTTAGATCATAAAATAAAACAACTTTCATCCAATCTCATTAATAAGCTTACAAGCAGAAATTTAAGACGCGGAAACAGACACGGACACTAACAAATGTCTAACAACTCCAATATAATTTAAACTGCCCACCTTTAAGACGTTTTGCCATTTCACTGACAAACTTTTTGTTTGCATTGTAAAGCTGGTTCGAGTAGACATCCAGTTCCCTTCTAGACTCAAAGTGCTCCGAGTGGTTTATAAGAAAGTCCATATCGGCCCTCACTTTCATGGAGTCTACAGCAACTGTGTCAAAGATAAAAACATTATAGTACAATAACCAATCCCCCCACATGGAATTTTCAAATTAAGGGCATCAGCAGACATTGAAGTAAATAGTATGAAAACCATTTGTTTGTTAATATGGGGTTAATCCTGTGTCAACAATTATTCAGCTATGTAACTGTTTTCCTGAATTTTTAAGTATCTGGCTAGGCTCTGAAGTGTTTAGCAAAAGACACACCTAGAAAACAGAGGTACCAGTAAGGCTTGGACCCGAGACCCCCAAATCTTTAACACTGGCAAAATTAACATTTATAATCTTGGTGATATTGGATAAAAACTATTGTAATTAAAAGAGAACTTGTTCTTTTGGAGAAATGTCTCCTTTATTGCATTTGTTTCTTGAGTCATCTAGTGTGAAAATGCATATACATGAAGGTCTTGGGAGAAAAAGTCAGAGCATCTTATCAATTCATGATAAATAAAGAAAATGAAAAAGAATTATGTAAAGCAAATACGTTTAAATGTTTTGACAGAATACAATTTTGCCTCGTCACAAGTGTTTCCAACCTCCCCCAAACATTACTTTAGTATTTTTGATGTTTGTATTTTGATAATTTCATCTGTATGATCTTTCAGTTAAGATGAATAATAATGTTTTAGAATGACTTAAGTAGAGCATAAAAAGTGTTGTCAAAAATGATCCAAACAGCTTGGTATTGCTTTGTAGAAAACTATTTCAAAGAAACATAGAACTGAAAGGCAGCATTACTCATATGACTATCTCAATTTGTCGAATACTTTGAAATGATTTATCATTGCAAGATAAAAAATGGGCAATTTTATTCAATGATAAAATTTTATCCAAAACTTCAGAGTGTCATTTTGTTGAAGTGAGTTTTCAACAATCAATAAATGAACAAAATAATTTCAAAACATGCATTTTCTTCAATTTGTCAAAGAGATTCCTTACATTTTATGATGCAAATGTGTCAATATGACTTAACAGGTTGATTAACCCATTACCAAACTATAACGATATTGGACCAGTTTGTTGCTGACAACTCTGCAAACATTGTGGGAAAAGGAGAAATTGCTCTTCACAAACAATTTCTCCTTTTTCAACAATATTTTGTGCTCTATCAGAAAACCATTTTTTCATTTCATCAATTTTGAAAAGTTGCCTGCAAACTCTTTCAATATGGGACAGTCAAAAATTTTGCATTTTGGTATTGTTAAGGGAAGAAACTTGTATTAACCCCTTCCCAAACAACACATTTTTTACTGTCCCAAATTGAAATAGTTTGCAGACGACATTTCAAAATGTGATGAAATTGGAAAATAATCTTTTGATAGAGCAGAAAACATTGTAGGAAAAGGCAAAATTGCTTGTACTATTTCTTAAGTCGTCTGCAACAAAGTGGTAAAACGTCATTATTGTTTGGGAAAGGTTTAAACTACCAAAATTTGAATTAACTTGACACTTACTCTGTGAATTTTGTGAGAAACACAATTGGTTGACATTAAGTATCTTCCCGTTTGGCGCCCTGTTTAGACAATCCAGGAGGTATTGTGTAAGGATGGTTCTACCAAGAAAGTTTACAACAAGGCGTCTAGGATAGCCTTCCTCGGAGGGTACAGATGGTGGGCGATACATATCTGAAACAATGGCAACACATGGTTACAAACTGGTCACCATTTACACTTGGCATGAGGTAAAAAAAAAAAGGGCAGACATGCAGGGCTGTTTTTCCTTCAATTGGGAAGAAGCCCAAGCCTTTTGAATTTAGGAAATTTTATTGCTGAAATTGCTGAATTGGGAAGCCTAAAAGCTGGAATGACTTTGAGATTTGGAAAAACTGCATGATTTTAAAGAAATTTTCAATTGGGAGTCTGTTATATAATGCAAAAAAAGCCCTGACATGTATTTTTTATGCTTTTTTTCCCTCATTTTTTCTACTTTTTTCCAACTTAGTAGATAAAAGTTAGAATTATCTCACTCAGAACACTCCATTAGTTACCAACTTTATAAGGTTTTTTCAAATCACTTCCATTTTAAACTTATTTATGGTACAATTAGCAAATTAAATTTCATATCTGGACTTTTGTGTCTAGTCAAAATGCATATCAGTATGTGAAGTCTGAACATGAGGTCAGTTTTGCCTCTGTATTGAAGAGGAAATCAGGATTGATGATATATCCTGAATCAGATTAATTTCACCAATCCACCTATGTTGTCTGGATCTGTAGTGCACCAATATAACCAAAATGAAATGAAACATTTTCAAATCTCAACCTAAACAATTCCAGCTCAATTTATTCAAATTTTCGGCCTGATGAAGGCCTTTATCAGGCTGAAAATTTGAATAAATTGAGCTGGAATTATTTAGTTTTATATTTGTTCCCTACAGGACTTCTATGACATTAATCATATTTTTAAAACTCAAATGTAAAACAAGAGAATGAGTGAATCCCAAGGTATTTTTTCATTTACCTGCATTATTAATCAAGATGTCCACGACCTCTGATTTCTGCCTAAATGTGTTTGCAAACCTTCGGATGGACCGTAGACTAGTCAGATCTACGTTACGCACATGGACATCTTGGTTTCCTGTCTCCTTCCTCAATACCTCCGCCTTCTCTTCACTCAGGCTTATAGGCTGGGGAACCAGCACATACACCTTGGCTCCTGTAAACAATTATCAAAAGGATTTAGGGGCCCTCGAGGCCTTGTGGTTGGAGTACAGAACTTGAAATCACATGGCCCCTCTCCGCATGGATTCAAATCCCATTGATGGATATTGATTTTCATGACAGATAGTCTCACTACAGACTTATGGAGTGCTGATGGTTCTACCCCACCTTGACCAGCCCTAATGGGCAGTTTAGTATGAGGTCTTCCTCCATTATTTAGAGTTGGGCATCACAACATAACTGAAATAATGTTGAGACATTATAAAGCCAATAAATAAACATGTAAATAAATAACTTAATAGGATTTGATATCTAAATGGAATCTTATAATTCAAGAAATGATTCAAGTGTTAGTCCTACAGTACACACTTTTCTCAACATTTCGTAATATCTATAGAATGAGGTCAGAGAGGCAATAAAAACGAAAGAACCTACAACATTATAAAATGTTGTTTTTCACAAAATAACATTAATGATTCTTGTCTATCTTATTATTTTCTGTAAATCAAATGCGAAATACATCGATTAGAAAAAAGATTTAACAAGAAAGATATCAATGCGTAATTGCCTAATCAGATTACAGATCATTGGTCAGTTCAATTTTAAGCCTTTTATGTTTATCTGCCTTACATTCCATATAATTAAAGTAATATCATAGCTTGATGTTACTTTTTGAAGCAAACTCCATATGAGTCGATAGGGTTGGCAAAATCAATTGTCCGTATTGACCAGGTTATCCAACAACCTTCACAGACAAGTTCATTTTTAGAGAGATTTACTGCATGAAATCAAAAAGATTTGGTATTTACCGACAAGCCAATCAAAATCGGATTTCGCCATCCCTTGTTTTAAAATGACAATCTAATTACAGAGCTATTTATTAATTAAACTTAAAGACACATGAAAGGATATGAGTACAAATAAATTACTGGAAAAATATATGGAGTCCTTTTTTAAGTTCATTGAAGTCATGAAAATTGATTAAGAATGCTGAAAGAAACTCCTTTAACATAATTTATTTTGTCATTGAAATAAATTCCTCTCCAATTCAATCATGTTTATCAAAAATATGTTTGTTTACATATCTAAAACAGTAAATTCTGAATGGTTGGTTCAAAAATGACCAGGCCAGTGGGGAAGAATCCGGCAATCTGAATTATTAAACTGGCTGATCCAGTTCATTTCTCCTTGACTTTCATGTCAAAATTGTGCTGATATGGTTTCAGTATGATAACTATATGAATCTGACCAACAGTTTTCCAAATAATATAGTTTGATATAGCATTAATCACCTTTCATGGGCCTTTAATGTTTATCTGTCTTATTTTTCTACAGAGAAATATCACAGATTGATTTTACCTCTTGAAGCAAACTCCTTGGCAGCATAATATCCACTGTATTGCTTTGAGAAATGAGGCTCGCTAATAATAACTGTCTTCCCTGTTAAAACAGGATCTGTCTTCAGGACACTCCCTCTGAATATTGCAGTATGCCTCTTCCGAATCACAGCTGAAATATATAAATACGATTTTCATGTAACACTTTTGTTCCTAAAACAACTTTTTGCTATTGCCTGCCAATCAATTATTAGGATTTCTCATTTGTAAATTTATTCAGAGTGCGTAACTGCTAGCTTCTTAATTGTGCAACAGATAATAAGACTAGATGACTGCTTAACCCATTAAGGTATAAAGATAAGGCTACCAGAGACACCAAAGGGAAAAACAATCCAATTATGAGAGACTATAAACTCATAGATGGTGCCAGGAAAAAAGACCCACGAGAATAATTCCCTTCCACCAATTTATTGCAGATGACTTTGGAAAACATTGTGGGAAAAAGAAAAATTGCTTGTGACAAGCAACTTTTCCTTTTCCCACAATGCCCTGAAATTTAGTAATTGTTTACATTCGAGTAATATCAAACTTAGAAAGCAGTACTCAAATTAATGAGTGGCGATCACCTGGTCAGAAAAATCATGTGAATCCATGTGGCGACAGTGGTAGAGCGTCGGACTACTGTACTGAGGGTCCCGGGTTCGAATCCCCGTTAGGCGAGGTGAGAATTGCTGGGACTGAGCCCTCAAACCGGCGCGATTACTGGTGTATTCTCCAGGAAGCAGTCATCGAGAGTGACTCGATGGGCTATTAAGCCTCCTTCACAATCGATGTAAAACAAATTGAAAAACAACAACAACAAAAAAAATACTGTCATAAATTCATCAAATATTAACAATGTGAACATTCAAAATTGAGTATTTCTTGGGTTTTATAGGTTCTCAACATTTCTTGGCTGACCTAGTTTTATCGCTAGTTGTAAACAAACCTTAAAGTATTCACTCTTTTAAAAGCATCACATGAACATATTTCAGTCTAAATTCCTATTTAAAAGGGAATTTAAAGTACTTATAAGTTAATTTTCAATTATTTTAGAATTTTCACAATTTTAGTGTGAATGAGTGCACGTAAGGCTTTAACTTTTTACATAAAAAGGGTGCATGTTTCAACATTTGACAATTGTAATACTTTTATAGTCTAAGACAAATCAGTTTGCTGATTAAACACCAAAGATGATTTTGATCTAACTAAGCCAGAAAATATGTGAAATGGACGATAAATATTGAGTACGGATATTAGGTCAAATGTTTATAATGATATTTAAGACGATAGGTACCGTAACATCCCCCAACAAGAAATGCGCCGGCAATTTTCAACTTGTGTCGTTCAAAGAAGTTCCCGTTGGGATTTGGTGTACTTAAATCCATTCCTGAAACAAAAAAAGGTTAATCGTCCGTCCACTTTTTTA
Source organism: Cerastoderma edule (assembly GCA_947846245.1). Taxonomy (NCBI): domain Eukaryota; kingdom Metazoa; phylum Mollusca; class Bivalvia; order Cardiida; family Cardiidae; genus Cerastoderma; species Cerastoderma edule. The sequence continues at coordinate 4,892,373 of OX401404.1, forward strand.
TGTAATCTAAGAGGAGTTACTTCCCTTATACAGTAGGGGTAAACTGCGGACGGCGTTTGCGCACGCATGCAGAAAATAGTCGCATTATCAGTCAATATGAACCAGATATAGCTTTTTTTTATCACACTAAATGTTTAAAATGTATAAGAATGATATCCCCCCCCCACCCCCGACGAAATGATTCATGAATATTATAGAAATTAAGAAAAGAATTAGCAATTTATGGGGTGTGTCTAAAATGCGGACGTCTTAAGCGGACCATATACACAAAGAAGGAAAAAGCGGACGAAAGCAAATATAGAGGGAAAAAGCGGACGGCACGAGATCGATGGACACTCCATAGCTATATGTTTAAATGAAGTGTTGTTACGATGGAAATGACTTTTTAGTGATATGTTTTGATTTACCAACGTTTTAGATTTTTGTTTCTTTTATATGTTCAGTCTTATTTGACCATTTATCACCGTTAACGGTTTTTGGAATATTTATTTACAAAAAAAGGAACACTTTTTAACATGTTTGTTTGTACGTTTTAAATGATTTTGATGTCTTTTTTTTATTATTATTTAATTCTTCTTTTTCTGATTCTTATCTTTTTACAATTTGAATCATTACTGATAAGTTATCATTTAACGAAGGGGAATCGCCTTGTGATTTATGACTGTTCGACATAAAATATTTAGAATGGTTTTGGAGGTAAAACATTGTAAGGAATTTGTAAGAATAGATTTGTGATAAATATCATCATGGGTTTTATGACCCAGAGTACAGTGTCCAGAAATTCTTAAAATAACATTCCTTTCTGTAGTTGATTAAAAGTGTTTTATTTCTCATGTCTCCAGGTCAACAGTTCTTTGTTAGTAAACCCAGAAATAGGAGAGACAACCACTTTCGATCTCTATCGTTTTCATTTTTGTTTGTTGTCAAAGATATTTCTCTCCGCATGCAAATGTATCCTTTCTCCGCTATAGATAATTGTCTATTCCATGATTTCGTCCGCTTTTTCTCTCTTTGTGTGTATTCTCCTCTATCGGCCGTAGTACAGATGAGTCTCGATGGTTCTACCCGTCTTGACCAGATGGGGTCTACCTCCATCATTAATAGTCGGGCATCGCTACATAACTGAAATAATGTTGATGTGATGTAAAACCCATTAAAAAAACCAGATGGGTCTACTCTTATCTGCCGTTTCTGTCTTTATTGCATTCATCCGCGTTTTTCGTCGTAATTTATTTTCTAAATATAATCCGTCCGCTTTTTTCTTCTTTATTGCTTTCGTCCGCCTTTTCTCTCTTTGTGTGTATTCTCTGCTATCGGCCGTAGTATAGAGGGGTCTACTCTTATCTGCCTTTATTGCATTCAACCATAAACTATATATTTTCCTTAGTCTGTTAGTTTCAACCGCTACAAATGATTAGATGCAACTTTTCCCTTACATCTACGAGAAAACTTACTGTTTAACCCTTTCCCAAACAATAACCACATTTGACCACTTTGTTGCAGACGACTTTAGAAAACATTGAGGGTCAAGGAGAGCAATTTTTCCTTTCCCACAATGTTTTCTGGCCTATCAGAAGATTATTTTCCAATTTCATTACATTTTGAAATGTCGTCTGCAAACTTTTTCAATTTGGGACAGTCAAAAATTTGTTGTTTGGGAAAGGGTAAAGTTGTACGCAGTGTGCAAGGGTGTTTCAGTAATATACCCGAAACCATCACACATCATGTATGTAAGCTCTGCACAGTATTACTTCCCTTTGCTACACTGTATTAGGGTACCTCAGCCTTAACACTTCTCAGCTTACAGACATACCCGACTAGTTTCGTTTGTACGGTACCCCTTACCGAAGGAAACTGGGGATTACTGCGTATGAGAATGCATGTACATGAATGCATGAATACTGCTTCTAATCAATGCCGTAGCCACGGTTATTTCTTTTTTACCGAGGCAGGGGTTGAGCACAGGAGAAGGCATCTTGCCTATTCCGTAAGGGGTATTCCAGTAGTCTCCAAAATGATTTTTTGGGGTTTTATATCATAAATGGTGGCTTCTCCTGCATTTTCGATTTATGAATAAGAACATGAGAGATGTTCAAATTAAAAAAAAAATGTCACTTTTTGCGATTCAAGTAAAATAAACATCAAATACATCTAAGTAAATCAGTATCTCTCTAATAGATAACTATAATTCAAAGTTTCGGAGCCACAAAGCACCTGTTACTGCCCGATATGTATCTAGATCCACCATGTTTAGATAAATAATAGATAACTATAATTCAAAGTTTCGGAGCCACAAAGCACCTGTTACTACTCGATATGTATCTAGATCCACCATGTTTAGATAACTAATAGATAACTATAATTCAAAGTTTCGGAGCCACAAAGCACCTGTTACTACCCGATATGTATCTAGATCCACCATGTTTAGATAACTAATAGATAACTATAATTAAAAGTTTCGGAGCCACAAAGCACCTGTTACTGCCCGATATGAATCTAGATCCACCATCTTTAGATTTCAAAACAAAAGGAAAGGTGCAATATTTGAAATTGTGAGACTGCTACTTGTCGAAATACTAGCTAACTACAAGAAAAGGTTCATATCCCTTTGACAAAGTGATACGCTAAGTCAACGTGTAGTTACACCGCGCGAATACAGTTTAGATATATCAATCCTCTCTTTCTCTTAACGAGCAATTTCTCCTTTTCCCAAATATTTTTCTGCCCTATCAGATTATTTATCTATTTCATCACATTAAATGTCGTCGGCAAATTTCCTTCAATTTGGGACAGTCGAAAATTTGGCGTTTGGTAATGGGCTATTGCTGTGATGTTACTCACAGATTATTGACTAAACTGCAGTAATCCACAAAAAGCCGATCTCTCTCCAATTTGCAGTCTTACTCTTCCCCGCCGGATTCAAATACTATACCAGTAGCCTATGCATTAAACATTAAAAAAAATTGTACCGATTCGAACAACTGGGAGGAGAACGCTGGTCGTTACCACCCCATGTCCCACGCAACTCACCGAAAATAGATGGCAAAAATATCCCTCTGACTTAAAAAGTGAAATGGATGTTAATCGAAGAAGAACGGAGACCCTCGGTATCTTCCGCCCAAAATCGGATGTGGGTTACAGTGATTTCTCCCATATTAAATGAGTCCGACCCATCTCGAATGCAGCCTTATGATGTATACCGCGAAATGGGTCCCACCCGCTCGCAGATCTGAGGAAACAAAAGCAATGTCGGTATAGGTTGCGGGAAAACGGAACAGTATGCACAAAAGAACTCCGAATTCCCCAAAGGCTCCGGCGTTCATTCCATCATATTGATACGAAGGTTAGGAATCGCCAAATCCAACGGGTTAAGCAAAAATCGATAGTGATATCGACCCGCGTAGCTTCCAAACAAACATAATGACCGGTCGTCTAAAAATAAAAGTTATCTGCCGTCTGGCCGCGCGTATATTGCTGGGCCCGTTAAGCGGGCGAGAAGTGTATATCCTCCGCTTTGTTGTAAACAAATATGAAGGGTCGGACTGGACTAAGTGTTGGAACGGTAACAACGATTCTCATTCCATTCAGTTTTGCAGTTCTAGGTCGGCACCTTTTCTGGATGAAATCGACTTGAGATGGGGACAACTAGCGAATGACATACTTGATGGACTGTACGAGTTTTTTCCTGTTTTACACTTAAACCAGTGAAATTGGTCGTCTGCTCATACAGTCCAGCAAGCCTGGGTTGGAAGTGGGTCGGGCCGGGACCGGACAACTCTTAAAGATGTCCGATCCCGAGCCACACTCACATCCGCTGTAAGCAAAATAAGTATCAGCTTATGATTTCTTGGTCCCGCGTGAACGCCACAGAGCAGCAGAAAATGCTCTGTCGCGTTTGTTTCCATACAGTGAACACATATAAAACTACATTGTAGGATGTGTTCACCGATGTTCCCCTATAGAAGATTATATCACAGCCTCAGACGCGTCACACACACACTTATCCAACCGGAAACGGAATTGACAATTCTGTGGCGGCCGGAGGCTGAGCTTGTCCGCTAAATACGGATACGCATTTCTATTGTAGATACATTGCCTATTCCGTTTTGCTTGGGGGAATTTGGTCACGAACAGGGCCCTCTAACGCATTTTTCGCTACTCTGTCTTCCATCTCATTACCTACTAAGCCGTCATATGCTGGACACCACACCAGAGAGATGTTACTTCCATTGATGACACTGATTATAAAGGGAAATGATGTTTTCTAAGAGATCAGAGTATTGTTCATTAGGACAAAATGTCAGTGTACTGAGAGTAATTCAACAATTTTACCCGCTTACCATATGGGGTAATGGTTAATACGAAACTATTCGACCATGAAGTAAAATCTAAGGCCGCAAAAGGAATGTGTGCCTTGCACGGGTAATTTGTTGCAATTTCGCAACTCGCTCGCCACGTAATTATCTGATTACACGTGGTCAATACCGAGGTTAAATGAACTCGCGATATTTCCATTACGAAAATAGAGGCCTTTTGTGCGCAATGTACACATCTCGCGTAATGGATGAATATGAAAGGTGGGTACATTTGTAATTTGTTTTGATTATTAGGACAAATTGTCAGTGTATAACGAACCTGCAGTAAGAAGAAACAATCCACGAATGCTCCTTCTTGAAAATTATGATAAAAAGACAGTCAAACAATGAACTTTAAATTGAGGCTTGTTAAAAATTGGTTGATCTCTTCGTTTATCCAAACCATTATTTCGGGAAATAAAATTCGAAAAAAAGAACAACATTCAGTTGCAAGCTTTGATCTAATTTGCTTTTCATCGCAATTATTTTACTTAGAATTTGGGATTACCGTATGAGGCAAGAGGTAAATATGAAACGATTCAACCATGAAGTAATCTGGACGGCCACAAAGCGCATGAGTGTCGTTCAAGGATAAGTGTTGCAACACGCTCGCCATATAATTAGCGGATTACCCGTGCTGAATGGCGTGGTTGCATGAACTCACGATATTTCACGATATTTCTGTTGGCCAAAATTGAGACTTTTGTGTGCAGTAATTATATATTATGTAATTTCACCTTATAAAAGCCGGGTGTTTTGGAGATATACGCCAAACGACTTTAGCCACAGCCAGGGAAGGACGTATCTTTGAAAATACGTCTCTTAATTTTGGATTTCTACAACGAAAAGGTAATTCGTTATTCTGTCCGGTTTTAATTTCCCCCAATGTCATTCTGTAAGTTGTGTATACTTTTACCAAACGTCAATTTTCTACTGTCTACTGATGTAGTAGAAAACATTGTGGGGAAAATTGAAATTGCTCGTTGTGAGCAATTTCTCCTTTTCCCACAGTGTATTTTCCAGCGTCGTCTGCAACAAAGCCGTAAATTTGTTATTGTTTTTGTAATGGGTTAATATATTATTTCAAGATACTTGCGTAATCCTCAGCCGTATTTACCAATACATTCTGTAAGTTGTGTATACTTTGTTTAACATTATTTGGTTCGATTCTTCAACATTGCTGTTTATTACAGATCGCTCGTATGGTCGAAGTAAGTCGGAGCTACATGAATGGTGGCATCCAATTGCATACAATGACGACCGACCCAAGATATGTTTCGATTCTTTCCATATTTCTATATTCATATTTCTTTCCATATAGTTTAGTAGCTTATTTACCAGCAAATCAAACGAAGTATATGACGTTCGCATTTCTTTATCTTTATATTTCAGCAGCGATAGGCCTACATGTGCCGTGATTTGGAGCCCACCGTAGATAAGTTAAGTATTTTTTTTTCATTGTCGATTTTCAATGTTATGAATAGGTTTATTGTGTATATTGTAATATATTGTATTGTATATAGTTTGTAGCGTGATTGTATAGTTGTTTACATTGTATTTTATCTTCCCCTTTCTTTTCTACTCGTCATTTGTATTCTTTGTACATTTAACAATGTCTTGTTTTATAACTTTTGTATGTTGTGTCCTGTCTAATATTACACAAAGTCATTTTTTAATTTACCAAACAGCCCTTCTAAGCACACTGCATCTTTTTTTAAATCGCACCCTCCCTATAAATACTACCCCTTTTAAAACTGAACAAAACTTAAAATAACATTACAAACATTGTCATTTTTAAAAGTACACACACACTCCGTCCCTTTTAAACTTGTGATAAGATTTGTCTGAAATATAGGTAGTCCCTTTTAAAACGCTTCCAACAGAATAGTACACCGCCCCTTTTAAATTTGTGATAAGAGTACTATTTGTTGGTAAGCTTAGAGTTTAAGGTATATGCTCATATATTTTTAACTCAAATAAATTTACTTTCTCATTTGAGCAGCCACCTGACCACGATTTAACTTCACACACTTATAGATATAGATTGTCCCTTTTAAAACGCTTACCATAAAATAGTACACCGCCCCTTTTAAAATTGTGATAAGAGTTCTATTTGTTGGTAAGCTTAGAGTTTATGGTATCTGTTCATAGATGTTTTACTCTTATCAATTCATTTTCTCCTTTCAGCAGCCACACGATCATGATTTAACTACAGCCATTTTGAATATATTTCAGAGGAACTCTTCCTGTGCAGAGATTTCAACACTTCGGCCATTTTAGATATATTTTCGCCATCTTTAGCAGTATGATCTACCAGATATCTTTTTTATTTCAGAGCACCCTATCTTTGCAGAGATTTCAACGCTTCATGAACAATTGCACCCAGTGCATCTACGGATGACCGATGGTATGTGAACATAGATTTGATATGAATTCGTATGACGTTGATGCTGTTTAACCAAGTACCCAATGCCACTTTTTCTACCCTCTACTTATAAATTAGAAAAACATTGTGGGAAAAGGTGAGATTACTCGTTATGAGCAATAACTCATTTTTCAACAGTGTTTTCCAGAGTCGTCTGTAACAAAATAGTAAAATATTGTTATTGTTTTGTAATTTGTTAATATATCATTTCAATATATTTTCGTAATCAAAAGTAATATCTACCAATACATGGATTATTCTAAGCATCTTTTTGTTTCAGATAATCCTGTCTGTGCAGAGATTTCAACGCTTCATGAACATTTGCAACCCAGTGCATCTACGGATGACCGATGGTATGTGAACATAGAACTTTTTGACTCATTACCATGCGCCAAATTATCTACTGTCTACTGATATAGTAGAAAACGTTGTGGTGAAATGTGAAATTGTTCGTTATAAGGAATTTCTCCTCTTCCAACAGTGTTTTCCACTGTCGTCTGCAACAAAGTGGTACACTGTTGTTATTGTTTAGTAATGGGTTATCCTCAGCCGTATCTACCAATACATTCTGAAAGTTGTGTATACTTTGTTTAACATTATTTGGTTCGAGTCTTCAGCATTGCTGTTTATTACAGATCGCTCGTTTGGTCGAAGTAGGTCGGAGCTACATGAATGGTGGCATCCAATTGCATACAATGACGACCGACCCAAGATATGTTTCGATTCTTTCCATATTTCTATATTCATATTTCTTTCCATATAGTTTAGTAGCTTATTTACCAGCAAATCAAACGAAGTATATGACGTTCGCATTTCTTTATCTTTATATTTCAGCAGCGAGAGGCCTACATGTGCCGTGATTTGGAGCCCACCGTAGATAAGTTAAGTATTTTTATTTTCATTGTCGATTTTCAATGTTATGAATAGGTTTATTGTATATATTTTAATATATTGTATTGTATATAGTTTGTAGCGTGATTGTATAGTTGTTTACATTGTATTTTATCTTCCCCTTTCTTTTCTACTCGTCATCTGTATTCTTTGTACATTTAACACTGTCTTGTTTTATAACTTTTGTATGTTGTGTCCTGTCTAATATTACACAAAGTCATTTTTTAATTTACCAAACGGCCCTTCTAAACACACTGCATCTTTTTTAAATCGCACCCTCCCTATATATACTACCCCTTTTAAAAATGAACAAAACTTAAAATAACATTACAAACATTGTCATTTTTAAAAGTACACACACACTCCGTCCCTTTTAAACTTGTGATAAGATTTGTCTGAAATATAGGTAGTCCCTTTAAAAACGCTTACAACAGAATAGTACACCGCCCCTTTTAAATTTGTGATAAGAGTACTATTTGTTGGTAAGCTTAGAGTTTAAGGTATATGCTCATATATTTTTAACTCAAATCAATTTATTTTCTCCTTTGAGCAGCCACCTGACCACGATTTAACTTCATACACTTATAGATATAGATTGTCCCTTTTAAAACGCTTACCATAAAATAGTACACCGCCCCTTTTAAAATTGTGATAAGAGTACAATTTGTTGGTAAGCTTAGAGTTTATGGTATCTGTTCATAGATGTTTTACTCTTATCAATTCATTTTCTCCTTTCAGCAGCCACACGATCATGATTTAACTACAGCCATTTTGAATATATTTCAGAGGAACCCTTCCTGTGCAGAGATTTCAACACTTCGGCCATTTTAAATATATTTTCGCCATCTTTTGCAGTATGATCTACCAGATATCTTTTTGTTTCAGAGCACCCTATCTTTGCAGAGATTTCAACGCTTCATGAACAATTGCACCCAGTGCATCTACGGATGACCGATGGTATGTGAACATAGATTTGATATGAATTCGTATGACGTTGATGCTGTTTAACCAAGTACCCAATGCCACTTTTTCTACCCTCTACTTATAAATTAGAAAACAATGTGGGAAAAGGTGAGATTACTCGTTATGAGCAATAACTCATTTTTCAACAGTGTTTTCCAGAGTCGTCTGTAACAAAATAGTAAAATATTGTTATTGTTTTGTAATTTGTTAATATATCATTTCAATATATTTTCGTAATCAAAAGTAATATCTACCAATACATGGATTATTCTAAGCATCTCTTTTTGTTTCAGATATCCTGTCTGTGCAGAGATTTCAACGCTTCATGAACATTTGCAACCCAGTGCATCTACGGATGACCGATGGTATGTGAACATAGAACTTGTTGACTCATTACCAAGCGCCAAATTATCTACTGTCTACTGATATAGTAGAAAACATTGTGGTGAAATGTGAAATTGTTCGTTATAAGGAATTTCTCCTCTTCCAACAGTGTTTTCCACTGTCGTCTGCAACAATGTGGTACACTGTTGTTATTGTTTAGTAATGGGTTATCCTCAGCCGTATCTACCAATACATTCTGAAAGTTGTGTATACTTTGTTTAACATTATTTGGTTCGAGTCTTCAGCATTGCTGTTTATTACAGATCGCTCGTTTGGTCGAAGTAGGTCGGAGCTACATGAATGGTGGCATCCAATTGCATACAATGACGACCGACCCAAGATATGTTTCGATTCTTTCCATATTTCTATATTCATATTTCTTTCCATATAGTTTAGTAGCTTATTTACCAGCAAATCAAACGAAGTATATGACGTTCGCATTTCTTTATCTTTATATTTCAGCAGCGATAGGCCTACATGTGCCGTGATTTGGAGCCCACCGTAGATAAGTTAAGTATTTTTTTTTCATTGTCGATTTTCAATGTTATGAATAGGTTTATTGTATATATTGTAATATATAGTATTGTATATAGTTTGTAGCGTGATTGTATAGTTGTTTACATTGTATTTTACCTTCCCCTTTCTTTTCTACTCGTCATTTGTATTCTTTGTACATTTAACACTGTCTTGTTTTATAACTTTTGTATGTTGTGTCCTGTCTAATATTACACAAAGTCATTTTTTAATTTACCAAAACGGCCCTTCTAAACACACTGCATCTTTTTTTAAATCGCACCCTCCCTATATATACTACCCCTTTTAAAAATGAACAAAACTTAAAATAACATTACAAACATTGTCCTTTTTAAAAGTACACACACACACTCCGTCCCTTTTAAACTTGTGATAAGATTTGTCTGAAATATAGGTAGTCCCTTTAAAAACGCTTACAACAGAATAGTACACCGCCCCTTTTAAATTTGTGATAAGAGTACTATTTGTTGGTAAGCTTAAGGTATATGCTCATATATTTTTAACTCAAATCAATTTACTTTCTCCTTTGAGCAGCCACCTGACCACGATTTAACTTCACACACTTATAGATATAGATTGTCCCTTTTAAAAACGCTTACCATAAAATAGTACACCGCCCTTTAAAATTGTGATAAGAGTACAATTTGTTGGTAGCTTAGAGTTTGTATTATCTGTTCATAGATGTTTTACTCTTATCAATTCATTTTCTCCTTTCAGCAGCCACACGATCATGATTTAACTACAGCCATTTTGAATATATTTCAGAGGAACCCTTCCTGTGCAGAGATTTCAACACTTCGGCCATTTTAAATATATTTTCGCCATCTTTAGCAGTATGATCTACCAGATATCTTTTTGTTTCAGAGCACCCTATTTTTGCAGAGATTTCAACGCTTCATGAACAATTGCACCCAGTGCATCTACGGATGACCGATGGTATGTGAACATAGATTTGATATGAATTCGTATGACGTTGATGCTGTTTAACCAAGTACCCAATGCCACTTTTTCTACCCTCTACTTATAAATTAGAAAACATTGTGGGAAAAGGTGAGATTACTCGTTATGAGCAATAACTCATTTTTCAACAGTGTTTTCCAGAGTCGTCTGTAACAAAATAGTAAAATACTGTTATTGTTTTGTAATTTGTTAATATATCATTTCAATATATTTTCGTAATCAAAAGTAATATCTACCAATACATGGATTATTCTAAGCATCTCTTTTTGTTTCAGATATCCTGTCTGTGCAGAGATTTCAACGCTTCATGAACATTTGCAACCCAGTGCATCTACGGATGACCGATGGTATGTGAACATAGAACTTGTTGACTCATTACCAAGCGCCAAATTATCTACTGTCTACTGATATAGTAGAAAACATTGTGGTGAAATGTGAAATTGTTCGTTATAAGGAATTTCTCCTCTTCCAACAGTGTTTTCCACTGTCGTCTGCAACAATGTGGTACAATGTTGTTATTGTTTAGTAATGGGTTATCCTCAGCCGTATCTACCAATACATTCTGAAAGTTGTGTATACTTTGTTTAAATTATTTGGTTGAGTCTTCAGCATTGCTGTTTATTACAGATCGCTCGTTTGGTCGAAGTAGGTCAGGCTACATGAATGGTGGCATCAATTGCATACAATGACGACCGACCCAAGATATGTTTCGATTCTTTCCATATTTCTATATTCATATTTCTTTCCATATAGTTTAGTAGCTTATTTACCAGCAAATCAAACGAAGTATATGACGTTCGCATTTCTTTATCTTTATATTTCAGCAGCGATAGGCCTACATGTGCCGTGATTTGGAGCCCACCGTAGATAAGTTAAGTATTTTTTTTTCATTGTCGATTTTCAATGTTATGAATAGGTTTATTGTATATATTTTAATATATTGTATTGTATATAGTTTGTAGCGTGATTGTATAGTTGTTTACATTGTATTTTACCTTCCCCTTTCTTTTCTACTCGTCATTTGTATTCTTTGTACATTTAACACTGTCTTGTTTTATAACTTTTGTATGTTGTGTCCTGTCTAATATTACACAAAGTCATTTTTTAATTTACCAAACGGCCCTTCTAAACACACTGCATCTTTTTTTAAATCGCACCCTCCCTATATATACTACCCCTTTTAAAAATGAACAAAACTTAAAATAACATTACAAACATTGTCCTTTTTAAAAGTACACACACACTCCGTCCCTTTTAAACTTGTGATAAGATTTGTCTGAAATATAGGTAGTCCCTTTAAAAACGCTTACAACAGAATAGTACATCGCCCCTTTTAAATTTGTGATAAGAGTACTATTTGTTGGTAAGCTTAGAGTTTAAGGTATATGCTCATATATTTTTAACTCAAATCAATTTATTTTCTCCTTTGAGCAACCACCTGACCACGATTTAACTTCACACACTTATAGATATAGATTGTCCCTTTTAAAACGCTTACCATAAAATAGTACACCGCCCCTTTTAAAATTGTGATAAGAGTACTATTTGTTGGTAAGCTTAGAGTTTATGGTATCTGTTCATAGATGTTTTACTCTTATCAATTCATTTTCTCCTTTCAGCAGCCACACGATCATTATTTAACTACAGCCATTTTGAATATATTTCAGAGGAACCCTTCCTGTGCAGAGATTTCAACACTTCAGCCATTTTGAATATATTTTGGCCATCTTTAGCAGTATGATCTACCAGATATCTTTTTTGTTTCAGAGCACCCTATCTTTGCAGAGATTTCAACGCTTCATGAACAATTGCACCCAGTGCATCTACGGATGACCGATGGTATGTGAACATAGATTTGATGAATTCGTATGACGTTGATGCTGTTTAACCAAGTACCAATGCCACTTTTCTACCACTCTACTTATAAATTAGAAAACATTGTTGTGGGAAAAGGTGAGATTACTCGTTATGAGCAATAACTCATTTTTCAACAGTGTTTTCCAGAGTCGTCTGTAACAAAATAGTAAAATATTGTTATTGTTTTGTAATTTGTTAATATATCATTTCAATATATTTTCGTAATCAAAAGTAATATCTACCAATACATGGATTATTCTAAGCATCTCTTTTTGTTTCAGATAATCCTGTCTGTGCAGAGATTTCAACGCTTCATGAACAATTGCAACCCAGTGCATCTACGGATGACCGATGGTATGTGAACATAGAACTTGTTGACTCATTACCAAGCGCCAAATTATCTACTGTCTACTGATATAGTAGAAAACATTGTGGTGAAATGTGAAATTGTTCGTTATAAGCAATTTCTCCTCTTCCAACAGTGTTTTCCACTGTCGTCTGCAACAAAGTGGTACAATGTTGTTATTGTTTAGTAATGGGTTATCCTCAGCCGTATCTACCAATACAATCTGTAAGTTGTGTATACTTTGTTTAACGTTATTTGGTTCGAGTCTTCAGCATTGCTGTTTATTACAGATCGCTCGTTTGGTCGAAGTAGGTCTGAGCTACATGAATGGTGGCATCCAATTGCATACAATGACGACCGACCCAAGATATGTTTCGATTCTTTCCATATTTCTATATTCATATTTCTTTCCATATAGTTTAGTAGCTTATTTACCAGCAAATCAAACGAAGTATATGACGTTCGCATTTCTTTATCGTTATATTTCAGCAGCGATAGGCCTACATGTGCCGTGATTTGGAGCCCACCGTAGATAAGTTAAGTATTTTTTTTCATTGTCGATTTTCAATGTTATGAATAGGTTTATTGTATATATTTTAATATATTGTATTGTATATAGTTTGTAGCGTGATTGTATAGTTGTTTACATTGTATTTTACCTTCCCCTTTCTTTTCTACTCGTCATTTGTATTCTTTGTACATTTAACACTGTCTTGTTTTATAACTTTTGTATGTTGTGTCCTGTCTAATATTACACAAAGTCATTTTTTAATTTACCAAAACGGCCCTTCTAAACACACTGCATCTTTTTTTAAATCGCACCCTCCCTATATATACTACCCCTTTTAAAAATGAACAAAACTTAAAATAACATTACAAACATTGTCCTTTTTAAAAGTACACACACACTCCGTCCCTTTTAAACTTGTGATAAGATTTGTCTGAAATATAGGTAGTCCCTTTAAAAACGCTTACAACAGAATAGTACACCGCCCCTTTTAAATTTGTGATAAGAGTACTATTTGTTGGTAAGCTTAGAGTTTAAGGTATATGCTCATATATTTTTAACTCAAATCAATTTACTTTCTCCTTTGAGCAACCACCTGACCACGATTTAACTTCACACACTTATAGATATAGATTGTCCCTTTTAAAACGCTTACCATAAAATAGTACACCGCCCCTTTTAAAATTGTGATAAGAGTACTATTTGTTGGTAAGCATAGAGTTTATGGTATCTGTTCATAGATGTTTTACTCTTATCAATTCATTTTCTCCTTTCAGCAGCCACACGATCATGATTTAACTACAGCCATTTTGAATATATTTCAGAGGAACCCTTCCTGTGCAGAGATTTCAACACTTCGGCCATTTTAAATATATTTTCGCCATCTTTAGCAGTATGATCTACCAGATATCTTTTTTGTTTCAGAGCACCCTATCTTTGCAGAGATTTCAACGCTTCATGAACAATTGCACCCAGTGCATCTACGGATGACCGATGGTATGTGAACATAGATTTGACATGAATTCGTATGACGTTGATGCTGTTTAACCAAGTACCCAATGCCACTTTTTCTACCCTCTACTTATAAATTAGAAAACATTGTTGGAAAAGGTGAGATTACTCGTTATGAGCAATAACTCATTTTCAACAGTGTTTTCCAGAGTCGTCTGTAACAAAATAGTAAAATATTGTTATTGTTTTGTAATTTGTTAATATATCATTTCAATATATTTTCGTAATCAAAAGTAATATCTACCAATACATGGATTATGCTTAGCATCGCTTTTTGTTTCAGATAATCCTGTCTGTGCAGAGATTTCAACGCTTCATGAACAATTGCAACCCAGTGCATCTACGGATGACCGATGGTATGTGAACATAGAACTTGTTGACTCATTACCAAGCGCCAAATTGTCTACTGTCTACTGATATAGTAGAAAACATTGTGGTGAAATGTGAAATTGTTCGTTATATGCAATTTCTCCTCTTCCAACAGTGTTTTCCACTGTCGTCTGTAACAAAGTGGTACACTGTTGTTATTGTTTAGTAATAGGTTATCCTCAGCCATATCTACCAATACATTCTGTAAGTTGTGTATACTTTGTTTAATGTTATTTGGTGCGTCTTCAGCATTGTTGTTTATTACAGATCGCTCGTTTGGTCGAAGTAGGTCGGAGCCATTTTGAATATATTTCAGAGGAACCCTTCCTGTGCAGAGATTTCAACACTTCAGCCATTTTGAATATATTTTCGCCATCTTTAGCAGTATGATCTACCAGATATCTTTTTGTTTCAGAGCACCTTTCTTTGCAGAGATTTCAACGCTTCATGAACAATTGCAACCCAGTGCATCTACGGATGACCGATGGTATGTGAACATAGATTTGATACGAATTTGTATGACGTTGATGCTGTTTAACCAACTACCCAATGACACTTTTTCTACCCTCTACTATATATTAGAAAACATTGTGGGTAAATGTAAAATTGCTCGTTATGAGCAATAACTCATTTTTCAACAGTGTTTTCCAGAGTCGTCTGTAACAAAGTGGTAAAATATTGTTTTTGTTTTGTAATTTGTTAATATATCATTTCAATACACTTGCGTAATCAAAAGTAATATCTACCAATACATGGATTATGCTAAGCATCATCTCTTTTTGTTTCAGATAATCCTGTCTGTGCAGAGATTTCAACGCTTCATGAACAATTGCAACCCAAGTGAACCTTAAGATGGCAAATGGTAGGTGGATATAGCTTTGTTTGATTGATTAGTACTTTTCACCTTGTAGACATTTAACATGGTTCCACGCCAGCAGTAACTGCTCATGGTATGCTCACCGATTAATTAATATCACATTGAAATGGTAATTGCTTAAAGGTGCTTGATCATAAAATTTGAAAGTAAAACAAAATGTCATTGACATTATAGAGTTGTTGTATTTTTGTTTGATATACACCTATTGGTATCGTATTTAATTCAGGAAGCGTCAATTAAGTATCTTCAACCCATTTCCTGCTTATTAATTTCTAGAAATCATCTTCCAATGTTCCTGAAATCTGTTAACACTCACTATATAGGTGTTTGAAGTCTGCAATGATGATCCAAGTTAAGATCTCATTATATTCATATATATCACACCACAACCATTTATTCCAAAATTCAAAATTACTTTCATGACTGCATTACACGTCGCCATAAACAGGTGTTGATGATCAATTCTATCAAATTTTTAAATGCACAATGAACCTTCTATCTACTTTTCTGTATATTCTATTTGAGAACGATAAAGATCGAAGCTTTTGATACTATTATTCTGTAACTGTATTTAGGCCTATGATGATACGCGTCTTTAACAATGTTATAGTCCTCAGAATTATTTAATCATCAACAACTCTTGTTTACACATATATTGCTTAAAACACTATACCTTCTCTTTTCAGTAGCCCCTTGAAAAGTTTTCATTTCAGAAATCCTAGATCCTAGAGGGAAGAGGCGTGTCCGTAGAGCATGATTTCGTGTCCATATATCGTGTCCGTATAGCATGCTTTTGTGTCTGTATATCGTCTCCGTATAGCATGCTCTCGTGACCGTACATTGTGTCCATATAGCATGCTAAGACTGAATAAGACTGAATGGCGAAAACTGAATAAGACTGAATGGCGAAGACTGAATAAGACTGAATGGCGAAAACTGAATAAGACTGAATGGCGAAGACTGAATAAGACTGAATGGCGAAAACTGAATAAGACTGAATGGCAAAGACTGAATTAGACTGAATGGCGAAAACTGAATAAGACTGAATGGCGAAGACTGAATAAGACTGAATGGCGAAAACTGAATAAGACTGAATGGCAAAAACTGAATAAGACTGAATGGCGAAGACTGAATAAGACTGAATGGCGAAGACTGAATAAGACTGAATGGCGAAGACTGAATAAGACTGAATGGCGAAGACTGAATAAGACTGAGTGGCGAAGACTGAATAAGACTGAATGGCGAAGACTGAATAAGACTGAATGGCGAAGACTGAATAAGACTGAATGGCGAAGACTGAATAAGACTGAATGGCGAAGACTAAATAAGACTGAATGGCGAAGACTGAATAAGACTGAATGGCGTAGACTGAATAAGACTGAATGGCGAAGACTGAATCAGAGTAACTTCCACTTATAAATTTATGGGTCTTATCTTTACACCGAAATTGTCATGGTCCTCCGCTACAAAGAAACTTGCAAATCAAGCATGGAAATCGTTGTATCAAATTAAACAATTTCAAAGTCATTTTGGGAAGTTTATGCATAATGACTACTTTAAGATTTTCGATTCCATGGTCACTCCTATCTTAACATATGGTGCTGAACTTTGGGGTTTTAAATGTAATAAACATATAGAACAGGTCCATTCTAAATTTTGTAAAGATTTTTAGGTGTTAATACCTTTGTCAACGACTCAATGGCTTTAGGTGAATGCGGAAGATTCCCTATTGCAGTAAATTACCATATGAAATTTGTAAGATATTGGGTAAGACTTATTGAAATGGAAAACCATAGATACCCAAAACAATGTTATTAAATGCTTAAAACACAAGATTCAGTTGGTAGAAATAATTGGGTCACAAAAGTACGAGAATTTCTTTTTTCACAGGGTTTTGGTTTTATTTAGATTTCACAAGAAACCAATTTGGTTTGTAAACTTTTTAAACAGAGATTAACGGACTGTTCTTTACAAACGTGGCATAGTGACATAAGTAACTCAACAAGACGTGACTTTTATAGAAATTTTAAATCACTTTTGAATGTAGAACGATATATTAATTCTGACATCAAACCTTATTATAAACGTGCCTTAGCTCGTTTTAGATGCTCAAGTCATAAGCTTAACATTGAAATTGGTAGACATTTTAACGTTGATAGAAATGACCGGGTTTGTCTATTCTGTTTTCTCAACAAAGATATTTTGATTGTTGATGACGAATACCATGCATTTTTTATATGTGAAAAGTTTGGAGACATTAGACATATCTATTTATATAATTGGTATAAAGCTCGTCCAAACTAAGATAATTTTTACAATCTTTTTAAATGTAATGACGAAATAACATTGAAAAACCTAGCTTTCTTTGTATCAAAATTACTGGAGCACATTTCTACTTGATTTCCTTTTATCCTCAAAACATAACAGCAAATAATATATTGATGATAGTGTAGGGCATATCTGATTTTGATTTGTATTTTGTAATATGTATATGTATTGTGGGCCGGAGGCCTTTTTACTGAAATAAAATTGTTTTGTATTGTAAATAAGACTGAATGGCGAAGACTGAATAAGACTGAATGGCGAAGACTGAATAAGACTGAATGGCAATGGCGAAGACTGAATGGCGAAGACTGAATGGTGAAGACTGAATGGTGAAGACTGAATGGCGAAGACTGAATGGCGAAGACTGAATGGCGAAGACTGAATGGCGAAGTCGAAACGGTGGTACCAGCAACGCACGGACTGATAAGCTAAACATATAATTGCCCTATGGTGAGTATAACTTGACTTTTCGTGAAATCGTTGTTTTGCCAGACCTGTTATCTTTTACCAATATACTTAAAAGCGTCTGTGTAATACTTTAAATGTCACACCACTTTTACATGGACTAGCATCGGTACAGTTAACATATATTAAAGATGATTTAAAGAAATGCCTATTTAGCCAAATAAATGTTAAATTGGATATTTATTATCCGTTTTGTTTATTTTCAGAAAAATGCAACTTGGCAAAAGATCAAGCTACACCCCGGAAACCATACTCATGAACAGACATGCAGCGTTCGACTCAAATCCAGCGGTTGTGTTAGACTGGAAACCACGATATAATAACTTTGATCGAAGTACCTTCTCCGTGATATTAGTCATCAGACATTTAATAAACACCACTGTCAATGTGTGTGTGTGTGTTTGTGTTAGGTGAGCTTTTGCTTTTACTTTAGATTGAATCGATGGAATAGAATGTAACAAGATTGAATTGATGGAATAGAAGGTAACTTTAAAATACAGATTAGTAGTTCGTTCGAATACTAAATGCGTTTCCAACGTGTTTATTTGTTGTCCATCAAACGTAATGAGGTCCGACATATCACGCGATCTGACACTGACAAACGGACAGAGGTTTCCCAGACTCTGGGTTTTTTCTCGGCGAGACAGTTCGCATACGTTTTCAACAAATATCATGTTACTTAGTCAATTATTAAAGATGCTGAATATTTTTGATATAGTAATTGCTAAGGTTTCTTTGTTAAAGAAAAGTTTTAACAGTCTTCAATTGTTGTAGTATTAAAATGTTTGTAAATGTCAATCAGTGTGCTACGCATTAGACGGTCGATCTTAATGATTATTCACTTTAAATGGTATGAATAATGGGCTTTGTATAAGGTGTCCGTCATGATAAAAATCATTCTTTTTACACGTTAAATTGTTTTGAACAATTCCATTTTTAAGTCTTATTCAGTTACTTTTACAGTTCTAACGAATTTGTTGAGTACGCGTTATAAAATATTGTTTTGAACAATTCCCTTTTTAAATCTTATTCAGTTACTTTTACAGTCATAGCGAATTCGTTGTGTGCACGTTATGAAATATTGTTTTGAACAATTCCATTTTTAAGTCTCATTCACTTACTTTACAGTTATAACAAATTTGTCGTGTACACGTTATAAAATATTGTTTTGAACAATTGCATTTTTAAGTCTTATTCACTTACTTTCCAGTTATAACGAATGTGTTGTGTACACGTTATAAAATATTGTTTTGAACGATTCCATTTTTAAATCTTACTTAGTAACTTTACAGTTATAACGAATTTGTTGTGTACACGTTACAAAATATTGTTTTGAACAATTCCATTTTTAAGCCCCATTCAGTTACTTTACAGTTATAACAAATTTGTTGTGTACACGTTATAAAATATTGTTTTGAACAATTCCATTTTTAAGGCTTATTCATTTACTTTAATGTTATAACGAATTTGTTGTGTACACGTTATAAAATATTGTTTTGAACAATTCCATTTTTAAATCTTATTCAGTTACGTCAATTCTTTTTTATTCTTATTTAAATCTAGGCAATTGTAAGATACTATCTTTAGATTTTGCACTATCACTATGAGTTCAAAATCAATGCATCAATCTACAATAGACATTTTTTTAACAGCCACAAGAGCGGATTGTCCAAATTATGTCAATATTGCACAAACTGGGGGAAATAGAAATAACCGACAATTTTGATTATTTAAGAATAGCACTCAATTATACTGGTTCATTTGTACTGAACAATCAATTCTTAAAAGGTTAAGCTTTAAGGGCGATTTGTGTTCTGTACATCAATATTAAACTACACCAAGTATTACCGGACACTTCTTTACAATTGTTTGATTCATTTGTGGTGTCTATATTGAA
>OX401404.1:4913039-4969244 GCA_947846245.1 Cerastoderma edule
TTTTGTCCTTTTCCCACAATGATTTCTTCCCTATCAGATGATTAGTTTTTAATTTCATTACATTTTAAAATATCGTCTGTAAACTCTATATAAAAATAGTTAAAGGTCCCCTCACCAACAGATCGCCTTAGAGCCCCCTCTGCCGCGGATCGCTGTGTCGAAGAACTGATCGACAACAGCTTTCCACCTAGGACCGTGCAGTAACTCTGAAAGGGTATATGAAAGTAAGTATGAAAGTAAGTAAGTAATTAAGTAAGTAATTAAGTAAGTGATAAAGTAAGTAATTAAGTAAGTAATTAAGTAATTAAGTAATTAAGTAATTAAGTAAGTAAGTAAGTAAGTAAATAAGTAAGTAAGTAAGTAAGTAAGTAAGTAAGTAATGTATGTATGTATGTATGTATGTATGTATGTATGTATGTAATGTTAAGTAAGTAAGTAAGTAAGTAAGTAAGTAAGTAAGTAAGTAAGTAAGTAAGTAAGTAAGTAAGTAAGTAAGTAAGTAAGTAAGCAAGTAAGTAAGTAAGTAAGTAAGTAAGTAAGTAAGTAAGTAAGTAAGTAAGTAAGTAAGTAAGTAAGTAAGTAAGTAAGTAAGTAAGTAAGTATGTAAGTAAGTAAGTAAGTAAGTAAGTAAGTAAGTAAGTAAGTAAGTAAGTAAGTAAGTAAGTAAGTAAGTAAGTAAGTAAGTAAGTAAGAAAGTAAGTAAGTAAGTAAGTAAGTAAGTAAGTAAGTAAGTAAGTAAGTAAGTAAGTAAGTAAGTAAGTAAGTAAGTATGAAAGTAAAAAAGAAAGTAAGTAAATAAGTAAGAAAGTAAGTAAGTAAGTAAGTAAGTAAGTAAGTAAGTAAATAAGTAAGTAAGTAAGTAAGTAAGTAAATGACCCAGTTACCAATCCTTCATTCACAAGAATTATAGAATGTTATAAACATGGTGTGGCAAACATCAGTTGAGGCATGTCAATGCGTCAGCAGAGCGCTATAGAAAACGAATACCATTCTAGACTTGTTTGCACCTTAAAAAGTTGGCAAAACCGATTGACTACTTAGTATATTTCCCAGCTTGTACCAAAGCTTTCGTGAACATTGTTTTTTTTCAACTGGAATTTACAATTTAACAATTATACGGACACGAGTAGAAAATGATTTGGTATTTACGGACAAGTAAAGTTAAAATCCAATTCCTCATACCCTGATATTTCTTTGCTGACCTCTACTTGTCCGAATGAAAAGTTGACATGTACTTGTAAAGCAATCGGCAATTTGCTAGAAAACAATTCTGAGCTCATCAATACTCACTTACTTTCGCAATATGATCAAATAATTGTTTAAAACGATGTAAACTTCCTGACTAACAACCAACTCACCTTGGCGTTAATCCATGACACCTCAAGGTTCACAACAAGATAGCATCCATTGGAGTGTCGACAGTAACCTTCGGGGCATATCGAATAGCTAGCGACTGAAATGTTTAACAGAAACAACATCAATAAACAGGGGCCTAGCTAGTCCGAAAGATCAAGCTGAGTTAGGGCATGGCTAAGTTTTTAGTCCAACCTGAACTCGTTGGGTTTATCCGATGATTATGTCTGTCAGGTCACGGGAATACCCGAGTAGTTACGATTGTAATTTAGTTCGTGTGTGCACCGCCAGGAGGATATAGGGGGCATGCTCACACGGGCAACATTATTTCCTACGTTTCATGTAGTTCACTCCTGGGGTGATAAGCACAAGAGAATAGACATAAAACTTCAGAGATGAAATGATAACAAATTGTACGAAGCGCGTTGCCCTTTCCCGGACAATAACCACATTTGACCACTTTGTAGTTTTAATATCATCAAATAAAAAGAAACCCAGTTTTGAATTAAGCTATAAAGCTAATAAGCAAACAAATATCTTACCAAAATTAATATGAACCTGCGTGGGCGTAATGGTTAGCTTTACAATATGATACAATACAGAGTTTATTTGAAATAATTAGGCCTCCGGCCCACAATACAATTTTATAAAATCAATAATAATATGAATGTAAGTTTGATGTGCATCTCATACTGCTTCTAAAAGATGAGTTACATAAATTTAAAGCTTTTGTATAACAAATCGGTTATCATCTTGGAGAATCAAGTATGGATTTTGCTTAGTAGGATAGGCTTTATTCCATGAGTGGAGATATATTATTCTGTTTTCACTATAGTTTTCACAGAAAAAGAATACACGGAATTCGTCCTCGATCACCGACGGGGACTAAAGACCGGTTAACCCGGGTGCGAGGTCAACTATTGTTCAATTCCCGATTTTTATCAACTTTTTCAACGTGGAGTGTTCATTGGCGAAACAGGGACATCTGTGGCCTAGTGGTAAGAGTACAAACTTGAAACCACATGGCCCCTCTCCGCGTGGGTTCAAATCCCGTTGACGGCTTGACTAGTCTTTATCGGCAGTTGAGCATGGCGTCTTGCTTTATCATTGAGCGTATGGCATCACAACATAACTGAAGTACTGCTGACGCGATTGAAAACCCCATACAACTTGTAAACTTTGGCAATATATACTTTATTGCCTAGTACTGGTAGGTTAGCCTGGAAACATGTTCTATAACGCTGAAAAGTGAAACTCTATCCATTAATGGGATGACAAACACACAATATCCTAACGGAACCTAACGGAACCGCCAGTACGAAAACGAAACAGAACCAACATAACCACGGGCGCTAGGCGGACCGTATCCAAGCTACCAATCCCGTGTGATCTCTCGACTTTGAACTCGCGCGATTTGGAGTGTGGTTTTTATTGACAAAAACGACCACAACAATATTTCATATCAACTGAAGAGAATTACATGCTTATGGTTGACAAAGAATTCAACAACAATTTCATCTTTGCATACAAATTGCAAATGTGGTAGACGTACATAGACATCATCATACAACCACTTTACTTACCCATATTTAGCATGTAACAAACGCACGTTTTGATTTTACACATTACTGCTAGACGTTTTGGATTTATCGAGTTAGTGTCCACACGAATTTCATCTTATTTGGACGGTGCCTCCAGTACTTTCATTTAACCCATTTCCAAACAATAACGATATTTTACCACTTTGTTGCAGACGACTCTGGAAAACATTGTGGGAAAGGAAGAAATTGCTCGTGACGAGCAATTTTCCTCTTTTCCCATAACGTTTTCTACCGTATTAGAAGATTTTTTGCAAATCTCGTCAAATTTCGAAATGTCTTCTGCAAACTCTTTCAATTTTGTACAGTCGAAAACGAGGCGTTTGTTAAACAATTAGCAAGTTTTTTGTATTCAATTTAACACCAGAAGGTCATAGACCCATGTGCCAATATATATACAAGCAGCAACAGTACACAGTACATGGTAGTTAGATGGTGAAAAACATCATTCATGTTCATAAATAAAATAACGTTTGTAGCTTTATAACTTGAACATGCCAAATGATAAGGCTATATCAGAAATGCTGTTTATATGGAAAACAGTTACACGTTGATTTAAATATCAAAGTTTTTTCAACTCACCCGGCGAAAGCCCTATGCATAGCACCGATAAGGCAACAAGCCAACAGTTGAACGACATCTTTGCTGAAATGACCGGCTGGTAATGGTTTATTGCCATTTATTGCAACCATCTAATTAACCGTTAATTGGGATAGGGTTTCGTTAATTACAGAATCAGAATACTTTTAATTTGACTTATACAAAGTTAATTACATCATGTTTTAGGTCCACGAACCGGATTATCCTGTATAAAGTTTTAGTGTTGATCCTAGGCCACACAAAGTTTAAGGTCATGTTTGATGATAAGTAAAATCTGATTGGAATATAAATTACGCACTAGGTGAAACATTTTGCCTCGGCTACGTCTGGGTTTTATGAACTTGCTTATCCATAACGATCCTTTATAAAAAGGTCCTATGGTTGGTTTTGGTGAAACCGTAGCTTGGTTAATTTGTTGACACTGTATTTATCAGAATAAATTATCCGATTAGGCGAATTACCACTGAGAAACCAAACGCTATTATCAAACAAAGACCCTGTTTTGTAGAGCATTGAAAAACACCATTACAGAAACATTCAATTCTTCACAAAATATGCCGTGTTTCACATTTAATCTATTACCAAACAATAACGACATTTGACCAGTTTGTTGAAGACGACTATCGAAAACATTGTGGGAAATGAGAAGTTGCTCTTAATGTCATCACAATTTAAAAAGTTGTCTGCAAACTCTTTCCCTTGGGACATGGGAAAATTTGGCGTTTGGTAAAGGGTTAAATATCAGCTTAATTAAATTCAATTAATTTTATTCAGTTTAAAGCACAAACTCCATTATACAAAAAAATAAGTAAATCAATGGAAAAACATAATACCCATTCCTGTGTTTCAATGGTTATTATCAACACACATGAGTTTTACATCGAGTCAACAGTATTTCGGTTATTTTGCGATGCCCAGCTTGTACTAACGCAGGGGCCCAAACTTGACAGCCCCACATGAACCTTCCACGCATAATGTATCATAGCACTCCATAAGTCCACCGGTGACTTCACCAAACGAAAATCCAAACTGCGTCGCCGGGATTTTAACCCCACACGGAGAGGGACAATGCGATTGCAGTGTCTGCACGCTAACCATTATGCCACGGAGGCAATGATGCAATAGCAAATGAACGAACGTATTCAACAAAATACATTTCAACGATATTGCGTAGAAACCATTGTGTTTAAAGGAGAAATTTATTATCACAGGCAATCCCTCCTTTTGTCTCGAAGGTTTCTTAACCCTTTACCAAATGCCAAATTTTCGACTGTCCAAAATTATAAGAGCTTGCAGACCGCATCTAAAAATGTGATGGAATTGGAAAATGATCTTCTGATAGGACAGAAAACATTGTGGGAAAAGGAAAAAATGCTCGTAACGAGCAATAACTCCTTTTTCCACAATGTTTTCCAGAGTGGTCTGTAACAAAGTGGTTAAATGTTGTTATTGTTTGGTAATGGGTTAATTAAGTATTTTACTGAAGGTTCGTCAAAGCCTTGATTTATGAAGTTAAGGGTCAAAGTTTTGTTCTAGATATGGATAAAAACGGATTTAAAAAACAAAACGAAAGAAAAACCCGTAGACAGTGACAGTCATTAATATCAATTAATAAGGGTACTTGTTCATAGATGTAGGGAAATTTGAAAGTGAAAACATATTTTTCTTTTCAAAAACAGCACAACAGCTGTATTATTATATGATACACAATGATGAGTAGTCATTGGAAGCAATATTATATCGTTTTTAAATCTCTAAAGTGTGTTTACAGTGTACTTACATGCATTTCAATCCACATCGCTTTTGAAATCTACCGCATATAAACTGTACATACTGAGCTATGTTAACGCTACCCGAATTGATCATGCTTTTAATAGCTTTCTGTTTTAATTGTAAATCAAACAACAATACAACAACTGTATTGTATTGTATTGTTTTCGGCGACATTTGGTTTTTACTTTCAATTCTTTCTCTTTAGTGAGCAAGCACCTCTTATTGTATACAACGGATAATCAAGTGTTCATGCTTGGTTTCTTATGCACTTCTAATAGACTGATGCGTTTTGTTCACCCAGGAGAACTGCAACTCAGTCAGTCCAAGAAAGAGGTCAATCAATAAAAACACCTTTAATTACGTAATTACATTCATCTAAGGAAGATACTTTCTTCCCATAACCCCGAAAGGAAACAGATTTCCAACTCTAAATCGATAATCGAAGAATGATTGGCGGATTTTCCAGTTTAATAACGGACAATAGTAGGCCTATAACAAATATGACGAATTTTTAATTTGAATCATGTGTTGCCTCCGACCATTTCAAAGTAGTTTGCAAGGCACCGACAAAGCCCCGTGGTTATCTGTAACTGGTTAAATGTTTCAAGTCGATAAGCCAATTATGCTATTAGCAAATAAATGGATCTTATCAATTTATTAAGATAAAACAGCAGTGTGCTTTGTTTTACCAAATTAAAGATTACAAATGCTAGGATATATATGGTATCAAATCAACTTTACTCTAACAGAACAGAGCAAAACGGAGCAGAAGTTTATTTCATTACTTAAACATTTAAGGTGCATCATTATTACAACGTATATACATACCTGAAAAATGGACAATAGATGTAAATACATACCTATATAAACATGTTTAGTAATGCGAAAAAGTACTTAGTATATTAACATAAGAGACATAATCTGATTACATAGTTGACTCTTCTTTATTTATTTTTTTGTAATAGATTCCGATTCCATTTAACTTATTTATGCTTAAAATATTTTTTATAACTTTAAACAAACTAGGATTTCTATAATAAAACGTTACGGACAAATACCATTTCAGGAAGTTTCCATAAAAAGGCCCCGCCGACAAATCCCCAATATTATCAAGTACGGGGTTAGATTTGTCCCGTTATGAAAGTAAGCATGGGGAGAGATCGCCGTTACGTCAGGCGCGCCTGTTAACCGACTGTTATGCCAACAGTTGGGCAGACAATCGAGACTCACCGGTTTTATCCACTGAAAACACCTCTGACATAATATGGAAGCCGCCATATTTCTTCTTGCAAGACTTCTCTCGTTGTACTTTCATTTTCAAAAGAAAATGTCAAAGACAATATCTAAACAAACGACTAACTTGTTAAGGGAACATAGAAATATAGCAACTTATCGTTCCGCCATTACGTATGAGTTACCGACCAAAACAAAGGTTTAAAATGATCTTCAACACCCGTAATAGGGTTTATGTATAAATACTACTTCTACAGTCCCGCTGTAGAAGCCGGCTTTTATGGGTGATTCGGTAGAGTGGTTGGCTTTCTTTCGAAGTTAGGCCACGTACTAAGTGGTTAGTACCTGGATGGGTGACCCACGATGGCTTTACTCCGAGAGGGACCCGATACACGTTACAAAATTGGTGGCAGCGGTGGGATTTGGTTTGATATCACCATCATTCCCGTACCCTTACTTGTGTGTCGCATGTTCTCGATCCTTGTTTCTGCTTTGTAGCAGTGTTTGTAGTGGCAGTAGTACCTACTTGAAATGTAAAAAAGTCGGTAATTGCCCATGTATGTCTTTGTGACATTTGTGACTTCGGGACGAAGTCAAAAGAAAGGTGGGAGAAATGTGACGGTAATAGGGTTTATGTATAAATACTACTTCTACAGTCCCGCTGTAGAAGCCGGCTTTTATGGGTGATTCGGTAGAGCGGTTGGCTCTCTTTCGAAGTTAGGCCACGTACTAAGTGGTTAGTACCTGGATGGGTGACCCACGATGGCTTTACTCCGAGAGGGACCCGATACACGTTACAAAATTGGTTGCAGCGTTGGGATTTGGTTTGATATCACCATCATTCCCGTACCCTTACTTGTGTGTCGCATGTTCTCGATCCTTGTTTCTGCTTTGTAGCAGTGTTTGTAGTGGCAGTAGTACCTACTTGAAATGTAAAAAAGTCGGTAATTGCCCATGTATGTCTTTGTGACATTTGTGACTTCGGGACGAAGTCAAAAGAAAGGTGGGAGAAATGTGACGGTAATAGGGTTTATGTATAAATACTACTTCTACAGTCCCGCTGTAGAAGCCGGCTTTTATGGGTGATTCGGTAGAGCGGTTTGCTCTCTTTCGAAGTAAAGCAACGTACTAAGTGGTTAGTACCTGGATGGGTGACCCACGATGGCTTTACTCCGAGAGGGACCCGATACACGTTACAATACTACTCATAGTGGACGGTCATTATAGGAAATGTTTTATTAGCCGGGACATTTAACACAACATTTATAACACTATGCTTATGTACGATGTGTATTTTCCAGGGTACCGTTTTACTAAACATTTTACGCTTAGAATTTGCGTAAGTCCAAAACAACAAGTCCTCTTATTTCGATATTGGGTGAAGCAATATAACAAAGTAACACATCATTGGAAAAGTCTCTCCGAGACGCTTCCAATGACGTGTCACATTGTTATAGTGTACTTTCATTGAAGATAATATCCATGTGTATCAGTTATGACTTACACAAATATTTTCCTAAAATTGTTTAGTAAACGGTACCCAGTTCACTGAAATACCCGAGAAGATAAGGTTGTTTAGTAGAAAACAGTGAATGTGGAACTAAGCCACTAGAAGAAAGTTACTTTAGTAAAAAAAGACATACCAGAATTAAGCCCCTTTCCAGTTTTGCCTGAGCGGATTCAAGCGCCTTTCCTGTTTTACATTCTGATAATGAAGCCTCTTAACTATTTAGCAATTGCGGAATAACAAAAATAAAGCCATTATCCTGTTTTAAAGGCACATGAAAAGAGATTAATGCTATATCAAACTGTTTTATTTGGTAATCTTTCGATCAGATTAAGTTAGTTAAAAAAAAAAAATACATCAGATAAACTTGAACGTGAAAGTCTACCAGAAATAACCCAGATAAGCAAGTTTAATAATTCAGATTGCCTCATTCTTCACCTCTGACCTTGACAGTTGACACACAAATATTTGAACCGACCAATCAGAATTCTTTATTTTGAATATGTAAACAAACAGGTTGTTGATAAACATGATTGAATTGGAGACAACTATATTTCAAGCACAAAATAACTTTTGTTAAAGGAATCTTTTTAATAGGATATAAATGCATTTGTCAATTAATTATCATGACTTTTATGAACATAATAAAGGAACTCCATATATTCTTTCAGTAATTTATTAGTACTTATCTCCTTTAATGTGCCTTTAATAATACCGAGTAAAACATCTCGCTAGTGTTGCCTGTAAAGAATTTAACCTCTTTCATGTTTTACATTCTGATAATGACGCCCCTTAACTATTTAACAATTGCGGAATAAAGCCAGTCTCCTGTTTTAAAAATACCGAGTAAAGTCGCTCGCTAGTGTTGCCTGTGAAGAATTGAGCCACTCTCTTTTTTTACATTTGAAGAATGAAGCCCCTTAACTATTTTACAATTGTAGAATAAAGCCAGTCTCCTGTTTCACAAATGTTGTGTAAAGCCCCTCGCCAGTGTTGCCTGTGAAGACGTAAACGCCTTTCCTGTTTTACATTCTGATAATGAAGCCCCTTAACTATTTTACAATTGCGGAATAAAGCAAGTCTCCTGTTTTTAAATGCTAAGTAAAGCACTTTGCAAGCGTTTTCGGTGCAGATTCCCTTCTCGTCTTACAATTAGAGATTGAAGCCTCTCAACCATTTTACCAGTGCTAAATTTGGCCATTCCCTGTTTCACAAATGTTGAGTAAAACCCCCGATAGGTTTGCCAGAGCACAACTTAGCTTCTTTCATTGTGCGAATATAAAAAGCTGATTTGTTTACAAACATCGATCTATTCTTGTTTTCAATGTCGAACAGGGGCTTTCATGCACATAAACAACAATACTTAACCCATAACCTTATTCATCGTCCGATGAAAACATACCAGATGACATTTGTGTAATCGCGGAGTGGGAATATCCACCCATTGTTTCATTGTACATAGCGCTTAAATAAAGTGGATATTCCACTGAAAAGAACATGCCCTTTCCCTAATAAGGGTTTTTATAACGCGGTAAGATGGTAAAGACAAAAAGGAATCATCTTTTTTACTTACAGTATTGGCCACATAGGCCATTTTTTGTTGACAAAAAGATGAATCGCTAGTATGACCAATCTATCCGTTGTTTCAGTGGTAACTAAGGTATTGTTAAAGGCTCATGATAGGAGGCTCATGCTAAGTCAAACAAGATCATTTGGTAAACTTTTGGTCAGATTCAAATACTTATCACAAAATAAAACAAAACAATCAGCACAACTTAAACGTGAAAGCCAATGAGAAATTGCTCGGATTAGCCAGTTTAATAACTCAGATTGCCTCATTCTTAGTTTCTGACCTTGTCACATAATTCATACAATTTTTGAACCAACCAATCAAAATTCGCTATTTTGAAAATGTAAACAAACAGATTATTGATAAACACGATTGAAATGCAGACAACTATATTTCTAGGACAAAATATCTAATGATAAAGGAGTTAATTAAATATTGTATCACAACATTCATACATTCATTTCATTGGCTGTTTTGAACATATTAAAAGACGTCCATATATTTATTCAATATTCATCTCATGTGCCTTTAAGCAGTCTTTACATAGAGAGGTACTGTGGAGTGAGCAGTGCAGGGAACTTACTCTTAAATCATAAGTAAAGCCAACGAATGACCTTGGTAATCATTCCATTTTTCTATTACAAAGGCTAAAACCTATTTCCAAGAATAAAGGATTTTTTTAACTCATTACCAAACGCCAAATTTTCGACTGTCCAATGTTGAAAGAGTTTACAGACGACATTTCAAAATGTGATGAAATTGAATAATAATCTTCTAATAGGGCAGAAAACATTGTTGTAAAAGGAGAAATTGCTCTGTAAGAGCAATTTCTCCTTTTCCTGCAATGTTTTCAAGAGTCATCTGCAACAAACTGGTCAAATGTCGTTATTGTTTGGTAATAGGTTAACTAACCTAGGTTGCGACCTTCAGCAGACGACAAAATAACATGCACAAATCATTTTCATTCAAGGTACTGATTAGAAACCAGTCTGACAAAACACGCGTACCACGAGCAATAAATCCTTTGTCACAATGGTTCATGATGTCTTTTACAAAAATGCACAAAATTGAAGTATAATGGAGTAAAGTGTTTAATACGAATTTATATTATCTAGTACAGCGACTCGCATACATCCATGTACAAACTTACTTAGACCCGTGTAAAGCAAAACATATGCTCACGTTATCCTTTCCCGTTAAAACAGTACAAGCAGCAGGAAGCGCTTTCATTCCGTTTTAACCCTTTACCAAACGCAAAAATGTTCGACTGTCCCAAATTGAAAGAGTTTGCAGACGACATTTCAAAATGTGGTGAACTTGGAAGCTACTGTTCTATTAGGGCAGAAAACTTTGTCGGAAAATGAGAAACTGCTCTGAAAGAGCAATTTTTCCTTTTCAAACAGTGTTTTCAAGAGTTGTCTGCAACAAACTGGTTAAATGCCGATATTTTTAAGTAATGGGTTAATTAAAGAATGATGCAAATTTCAAGAAGATTCAAGTATAAACCCGATTCCGAATAACTTTAACAAGTGTCTTTACTTACCTTTGTAGTGATGGAACGGACTTCATGCTTATGCAAACAGGTAAGATCACAGGCCGGCCACCAGGTTCATTGGCGGCTGTCCTGTAATCTAACCTGTTTGCTACTCTAATTGTTTCTCCTTATCAATACTAACCAATTACCAAACAATAACGACATTTATCAATTTGTCGCAGGCTCTGGAAAACAATGTGGCAAAAAGGGGAATTGCTCTTAACGATCAAATTCTCATTTCCCAAGAGCATTTTCTTCCCTATCAGAAGATTGATTTTCTATTGTATCACCTTTTTAAATGTCGTCTTAAAACTCTTTCAATTTGGGACAGTCGAAAATTTGGCGTTAAGCAGATGTCTAAGGTTTTAAAAAGTAGACGACACAAAAATCTATCTTTAGAAACTATTCAGCTTTCTAAGGGTTAATTATTCTAAATCGGATATATTATCTGTACACGTTTAAGTACATACGCACATCTAAACATTCAAATTTGTATATATGTATTTGATTCATGTTTGAAAACAACAATAGACGATACGTCAGATTGAAATAAATCATTTTTGTATGGTCATTGAGTTGAAGTTACATGTATTTTGAAACAGAAGGAATTGCTCTTCCACAGGGGCGTTTTATGAATAAACAGTATATATAATAAGGGAATGCATTAACCCATTACCAAACAATAACGACATTTAACCACTTTATTGCAGACAACTCTGGAAACACGGTGGGGAAAGGAGAAATTGCGGGTAACGAGCAATTTCTCCTTTTCCCACAACGTGTTATACCCTATCATTACCTTTTAAAATGGCGTCTGCAAACTCTTTCAATTTGGGACAGTCGAATATTTGGCGTTTGGTAAAGGTTTAAGCCGTACCAATTCTCTAATCGAAAACCGAGTCAAGTTAATCATGCAATGTCTTATCTTCCTGTGTATAACTCTATACAACATTCCTATAGAAGGACGTTTTTTGTTTAAATATCTATGGGGTTATGCGATAAGAGTCGACTCACTAAGGGTGACGAATAGTGTGCAAACAATGTACAAAATAGCCCTGCATTAGGGGTTAGGGGGGAGAGCGTGAAATTCAATATCGTGCGGAAGTTAAAATATGCTCTTTATAAACGTTGCGTGTCGTTACATGAATATGTTTTTTAAAGAGAGACTCGAATGATGTGAACACGGGTTGAGTAAATATTCGGTTTGTTTACGGTGTGGTCATGTTTTATCGAGAAGGAGTATCACTTGCTTGGTTTGGTAAGTTTCTAAAAACCATTTCATTTTGTGAAACTGTTCCATTAAAGTACAATTCTCATAATCCTCCATTTTGAAATTCATTCTATCGTTGGATTACTTCGGTCGTTCTCGGTATACATCGGGTCCGGATGTATTCGCACTAAACCGAATAGTTTCGGCTCCGGTCGATAAATACCGAGGACTACCGAAGTAAGCCGACGAAAGAATAACTTTCAAAATGGAGGATTATGGGTATTCTACATTAAACTCATATGGGAAAGCAGTTAGAGGATTGAAATGAATATTGCACATCACTAATACAGGAAGACCAGAAGCAGGGATATGCATGCATACTGGTTGCTTCGATATGACTGAAATGATTTACAAATCGGCGAAATTTTCAAACCCAAACAGCCCAAGAAACTTATTGAACGCATGCTTTACAAATCGCTATCTAACGACGAACGGTACACGGAGATAAATCAATATCTAATTAGACCATGTTTGTTTATAAGATATAGCTAGAGCACCTGTAATGATCCCGCAACTTTTCGGATGTAAACTTGCTGACGAGGATTGCAGAGGCGTCCGAAATGCATTCGGACACCTCTGCAATCTTCGTGATCGATCGTTCGTCTGAAAAACTGCGAAACGGAATGATCACCCGAGTACCATTTCAACCCTTTACCAAACACCAAATTTTCGACTGTCCTAAATTGAAAGAGTTTGCAGACGACTTCTAAAAATGTGATGGAATTGGAAAATAATCTTGTGGTAGAGTAGAAAACATTGTTGGAAATGGAGAAATTGCTCGTCACGAGCAAGTTCGCCTTTTTCCCACAACGTTTTCTAGAGTCGTCTGCAACAAAGTGGTCAAATGGCCTTATTGTTTGGAAATTGGTTCAAACTCGTCTTTTGTAAACAACTCGCAACTTACAGTGAGCTAGAAAAGTGTTGATTATCTGCTGGCCTGTTAAACGGTATCGTTTATATACAGTATTGTATTTGTTTTGTCGCCCAAGTCTGCCGTCCTAGATATGAGGGGATTTCCCTACTTAACTACTTAACACAACCCTCTTGACTCTTAACCGTTAGATTGCTGGGTAATTTTCTAAAAATAGATTTCAGTGTCGTCTGCTTTTAAAACCTTTTATATCTGCTTAATTTTGGCGAGGAAAGATACTCAGAGAAGCAAATAGGCTAGATTACAGACAAGCCGTCAATTTACTTGTCGGCTAGCCTGGACCTAACTTGTTTGCAAAAAATGAAGTCGGTGCCAGTACTATAAGGGTTAAATCATACGCTAGCTATTCAAACCAAACTCCAACAATTTTCTTTTTATAAACTATTGCGTCAAAAATAGAATCTTCTTGATGGAGGGTCACCTTTTCCGATTTGTCACAATATTTCCTGTACATTTCTAGCTTCGAACAGTCGTCCTCCACAGATTTGATTATGAAAAGAATGATTCTGTATGGGTTGATGGCTAAAAGAGATTTTTTTTGTATGATTATAACTCGTTAAAGTTTGCCTTTTGGTACGTGCAATATGGGTACGAGTGATACAGAATATGTAAATAAATGTCGAATAATGCTGTTTAACTTTGTCAGGATGATCCAGACACTTTTTTTCTAATACTACCTTACGAATGTGCGGCAGGAAATTTAAGCAACAAAAGGAAAAATAAAATGCTCACAATGACCGTTTCTGAATTTTGTCACATCACAGGGAAATATTATTCGGACTTTCTCTAGAATCGTTGTCACCTGTATTGTGTATCGGAAGGTTATATGAAATGTATGCGAAGTTGAATTTATTGATATATTCTTTGTCAACCATGACCTGTTTATGCTTCAGTTGAAATAAAATGTTCTTCTATAATTTCCGTATGAAGCAATGTGTTCAGATGCTCCACCTTTATCTTGATATACGAGTCGAATACCATTAAAAGCTGCCGTTACTCCGTTTTCTTAAAAGTATACTAGCGCTCAGAAAAGCTGCAAAACTGTGTAAAATGTGTTATAAAGTATGATAGAATATGTTGAAACATAGCAAATATTACGCCTGCACTATTTAGGATCTATTTTTCGAAGTACTATTTTCGTAAATTTGGTGCCCACCAGTTTAACTTCATTGTTTACATTCGAGTAACATCTAAAATAGCAAGGAGCGATAGGATTTATGAGTGGCGATCACCTGGTTGGAAATAACACTTGAAACAAATAAAAATATTTATTTATCCAATATTAACAACGTGAACATTCAAAGCGGAGAATTTCTTGGGTTTTATTTGTTCCCAACATTTCTCAGCTGACCTTGTTTTATCGCTAATTGTTAACAAAATTTATAGCATTCACTCTTTTAAAAACATGTGAACGTGTTACAGTCTCAATTCCAATGTAAAAGGAAGTTTAAAGCACTTTTAAGTTAGTTTTTAATTATTCTTGAATTTTCCAATTTTAAGTGTAAATGAGCGCAAGTATGGCTTTAACGTTGATTTATTTTTCAATGAACACGCTTATACAAACCTAAAAACCTTGTATGGGAAATTTCACGGTTGACTGCCGGTATGCCGATGGTGTTAACCGGCTTGTCAACCCTTCATTACGATCGGGGGTCTTCCTCCATAACAATAAACCGGACATTGCAACATAACTGAGTTACTGTTGATGCGATGTAAACTCTATGTAGATAACAAAGTAACAAACCATGTTTGAGTCAAAGTTCAAATTGCAATGCCAATTACGAAAAGTTTGTATTGTATTGTATGACTATACATGTTACCCTTGTTCGTAGCTTGATGTTTACAACAAGGATATGAAGCATACAATGTTAAGCGCATCAATTCATGAAGATGATTGATAACTTACAAATGTAATAAAACAAATAATACCATAAGTAAGTTCTTCTTTATGATAACCCATACTATTAAAGCTATTAGGGGGGGGGGGGGGGGGGGGGGGGGGGGGTAGGCCGGAGGCTTCACGAAGGCAGGGTTAATTAAGGTCATTTAAAGTACTCTAGAATATCATGTGAAAGACTTATTCCTTGTTTAACACTCTTTTCTTACTAAAAATGTTCTCCTTTATCAAGTGAACCCCGGACGTCAGCACCAAAAAAGATACCGTCGATCTTGTTTTAACCCTTATAGTGCGGGAACCGACTTCATGCAAGACAAACAGGTTGGACCTAGACCAGCCGCCAAGTAAATACATACTAAGATATATCGAAACATTCTGAATCAAATTATGTAAGGCAGTTATGTTTCCCTATTTTAGCGCAATACAAAAACTGAATTGTTTCAACGACATTTCAATTTGACTGGTAAATTGTCTCATCTGTGAACAAGCGCCTTTAAATCTTTAAATACCAATATCGTTGCATATATATATATATATATATATATATATATATTTATATATATATATATATATATATATATATATATATATATATATATATATATATATATATATATATATATATATATATATATATATATATATATATATATATATATATATATATATATATATATATATATATATATATATATATATATATATATATATATATATATATTATGTTTATCCTAATGGAACCTATTGATTAATATAACACTAAGATCATATTTCTTTATTCAATATTACGCGTTCAACCCTTTCCCCTTACACTACGTGTGACGATTCGAAATTTAAATTGTTAGCAAACGTTTGAAAATCAACTAAAAAGAACCTTAAAGTTTGTTATTCATAGCAAATGCTTTAAATTGTTGAGACATAAGAATACATTGCTCATGAAGAGCAATTTAACCTTTGATAATGTTGATTGGTAAAGGCATCTGAGGCAAATGCATCAAAGCTAGATATTACTGAGCAAGGGATAAACATGAATAAATCGATGATCGATAACGAAAGAAATAAGATAATGATAAAGCGAAAAGAAAAAACCCATACATAAATATGGTGTTCCTTTGTTAGGGCGAATGAATCCTTGATAAAGAATGAAAAA
The DNA here is from genome assembly GCA_947846245.1 of Cerastoderma edule. Classification (NCBI taxonomy): domain Eukaryota; kingdom Metazoa; phylum Mollusca; class Bivalvia; order Cardiida; family Cardiidae; genus Cerastoderma; species Cerastoderma edule. The sequence continues at coordinate 4,929,456 of OX401404.1, forward strand.
ATAAACGAACAAAATAAATCATGGTGTAGCAGGAATATTGAAGGACTATAATTTGCGATAACGATCAGTCTGTTTAACCCTTTCCCAAACAACAACGACATTTGACCGCTTTGTTGCAGACGACTTTAGAAAACATAATGGGAAAAGGAGAAATTGCTCGTGACGAGCAATTTTTCCTTTTCCCACAAGGTTTCCTGTCCTATCGGAAGATCATTTTCCAATTTCATCACATTTTTAAATGTCGTCTGCAAATCCTTTTGATTAATTTGAGACAGTCGAAAATTTGTTGTCTGGGAAAAGTGTAATCCGGATCTGTGTCCATCGGAATTTGGAATATCGAGTTAGTTTAAATATATCTTATTCAAGAAAGAAACACCTTGGTATACATTACAAACAATTAAGTGAAACGACTTGAGACGGAAGCTAAAAGCTTATAAAAGTGCTTGTCCTTGATGTTGACATTTAGGTTATTAGCAATACAATGCTGTTAAAGATTGTTTACGGATTGATGTAATACAATGAAGAAATCAAGTATATTGAAAAAGTATGATTATAATGATATTCCAAATGATATTATAATGACATCAGAATATTTGGAGAGACAAGAATATGTTGAGGCTTAAATCCCTTTCAAATTAAAAATGCTTTAAGATTTCACTTGAGGTATCGGGAAGCATTTAGGGGACATTTTGGCGAATGAAGGAGGGCAGGATTACCAGGTTACCGCTTCTGTTCAGTTCAAACTTATTTATTCCACATCGATTGTAATACGAGTTCCGAAAATGTCCGATAACTCTCGATTATGATTCCTGGATATGTTGACCAGTACCCGCGCCGAATGAGGTTTACTGAAAGAACACCCATTTAGACCTTATACTTAAGGCCAGCATGTCACCCAAAAAACTGCAAAACTGGGTAAAATAAATTTTTAATTATGGAACAATATGTTGAAACATTGCAGAACACCACATTAGCATGACAATATAACGCCTCCACCATTTATTAGCGATGTTTCAAAGCGCTATTTTCATGGATTGTGTGGCTTCACAATATTACTTCGTTGTATTCCATTCGAGTTTTGTCTAAAATAAGCAATGAGCGCTCTGATAAATGAGTGGCGGGCACCTTGTTAAAAAAGTCATGTTTTACACTTAAGATTTCTGTCATTTATCCAACAACGCGAATATTCAAATGGAGAATTTCTCCGATTTCATAGGTCCCCGACGCTTTACGAAAAGCACATCTTGTCGTTTTAACTCTTTTAAAGCATTATTTGAACATTTTACCGTCTCAGTTAATCTTTGAATGGGATTTTAAGGTACCCTTTTATGTTAATTGTCAATTATTCGAGAACTTACACAAATATACTGTTATCGTTATTTGGCTTAAAGGGAATAAAACGCATAGTCAGTTTGTCTCGATGAAGAGAGATGTCTCGGTGTAGAACGTTGACTTTAGGGTTCAAGGCTGGTAGATTGTGTTTCCACACCCCATATCTGCACCCTCTCAACCGTACCCTTTTCCACATGATAAAAAAATGTAAGTACCATTCATGGATATCTATCAACAAACACATGTAATGTATTGATAATTTGTGATTCATTGCTATGTATGAATGGTGTTTACAAGATTTTACATGTTTTTCAAGGCTTTTATTATTTACATTTTAAAGAACCCCTGTATTTTCATTCAATCATTATGAAAAAGGGCAGTAGGACATTCGAAGCTTTGATTGAAAAACATAATTATATAAATCAAAATGGGTTGATATCGGGTGCACATTGCTGAGGTCCATTGCTTGCTATTTGTGTTTATTGATGTACATGGATGGTGTTTACATGCTTCACATGTTTGTTTTCTAGAAAGGTTTGAAGGGAACTAGGTTGAAAGGGTATAGGGAGGTAGGCATTGGGTGTTGTAACTCTTTACCTGCTGTTTTAGCATAATGGATATCATTGCCTTTTACCTACTGTATTAGCGCAACACGATTTTGGTTTGGAATGAACGCGTCACATGTTAACGTGCATGTATTATTTTTGTTTTTCGTTGATATTTTCAATTTGGGATGGGCTCAAAAATGCATTCACGGTATGCATGCTTGAACCACGAAAGTAGGACACACATCCTTGATACCAAACAGATAAGGTGTTAGACCAATTTCCCTCGTCTTTTGATTTTATGTCTGGTCCTAATTCAGAGTAAGCAGCAGACGAAGCTTAAAAGCATGAATATTTAGTGACAATTCTTAAAAGGATTTCTTCTTTTTGGCCTATTTTTTTTATGTCTGGTGCAAATTCAAAGGGAAAGCAGACGTAGCTTAAAAGCATGATTATTCATGAAAATCCAAATTATCTTCTTTTGACCTGATGTTTCCTCAAAACTCTTGCTACAGTAGCGTTTATACCCGAATGTTTGAAGGAAACATTTAATAGGTTAGAGCAGATGGTCATTCATACAGGAGTTTTAAAAAACTTGAATAATATGTTTTTTTTTTAATCTGTAATGTTGGTTTATAAAGTTTTTTTTAACATAATTCGAAGAAATTTATGTCATGCATTTATAATTGAAAGATAATATAAAATAAAATCACCGCAAGTAGTTACATAACAGAGGTTGAACGAGAATATAAATTGTTCAAAGAACAATTTCCTGTATTAGAAACATATTATGCTTACAGCTACGAATGGCTATTGCTTAAAAAAGCAAGAAAACCATCTTGATCAAAGGAGGAATTGTTCATCATAAGCAATTTCTCCTCTGTCCACAGTAATTGTTCTTTCCTTTCTCTTTTTTTCAAAACGTAGTTTGTTACATAATAGTTATATTGATAAAATATAAAAGAGCAGATTTCATGTCATATAGGTACAGTCATCATGAAAAGGAAGAATTATTGACAAGATATAAAGATTTATCTAGCAACTAGCCCATCCACTGACTGATATCGCCTGCCTGATATGAATAAGTGATATCAGGTCAATGCGTCACGTGATGTATCACATGATCAACATTGCCGGAACTACTTTTGACCTACTGAAATGACCAACGCATATACACAAAGGAGTCAACACGTCAACAAGAACTCAAGATTTCCGATAATTTTGATATTTTAATTTCAAAATAAAAACAAAACAAAATATAACTGTTTATGAAAAAAGATTAAATGCATACAATAAACTTAAAAACATAACTTTGAAAAGTTCCTGCATGAGAAAGATGGCAAATCCTCAATAATTATGAAAAAATAGGAAAAAGATCAATGAATGACCTTGATTATTGAGCAATTACTCTGTATTTGCAGTAGTGATTGTGATTTGATTTAAAATAACTTACACCATGACTTAACGATACCCTGCTTTGCCTTGCCTTAAGCAAATGATTTTGATATCACTGTAACAAAAGAATTATTTAACTGTTCAATATGAGCAATAAATCCTTTTGCCATGATGATCTTTATTCTCTACCTGATATCTTGAGAAAAACATTATTTTTCATATCATAGACTAATCATACATTGGTCAATAACACCAACTTGCTATTTTCTTCTAAATGGCAAGAATTTGAAACACTGAAAGAAGGGGTTATCACTTATGTCAAGCAAATTTTCCTTATTCACTCTTTTTCTTTCAAATCTTAAAGAAAAATTACAGAGGCAAACTACTATATGTTTATGAATGTGTGGAAATGAAACCATTACAATTTCAAAGCAAAACATTGTTGATCATCCCAAATTCATCAAGTAGACTATATGAATAGAAATCATTTTTGGAAAAGAGAAATTGCCTAGTTTAAGAAATTACCCTTCCAATAACATTTTCAAGAGTTTTCTGTTGATATAAAATAGTATAAAATAATGATGTATGCTGTGTTGATACATCTTAAGCAGAAATATTCAGAAATCAATGTGTTGATTTATTGGAAGGGTCCAAATCATTAAGGAAAAATGAAAACATTGACTCATATTGAATTTTTTTTTCCTTTCTCAACAGTTTTTTTTTCTATAGGTGTCTACACACAACTCTTATAACATTGTCATTGTTTGGAAGTCATTTAATAACAGGTTAATAACAGTTATTAAGAGGAATAGCTTCAAAGAGGTAAAATTCTCTAAATTTTCTTGTTGCTCAAGTCAAATCAGAAAACAAAATCCAATTTCCCCCATTCTTTAGATAAGTGGAAAAGCAGAGACATAGATAACAGAGATTGGCAACTCCGGAATTATCGCCAAACTCTCGCGTGCCGCGAGGTTCTGCGAGATAAGGAAAGTGCGTACCTGTTTATCCGTTGCCACGGGAGATGTCAAGCGAAATTGACACTTCTTTATTACAGTAAAATAGCTATGTTTGGTTATCTGATTGGTTATCTGAAACAACTTCTGGACATTTTGTTTTATTTTCATTTTATTAAATTGATTTTATGTTAAAAACAAAACAAAAAGTTCCAGTAGGCCTTCTTTTTCAATGACAGGCTTGATTACCATGCAATTCAGAATTGTACTCATAACGACAATGTCTTTCAAGCAAAGGTTTAAATAATATTTTGTAATAAATCAAGTGACTCTATTTAGTTGCAGTTATATACCAAAGCATGAACTTTCCACTAAGACATGATAGTTTTTGTCAATATTAAAAGATTGCTTTCTCATTTCATTCCATTTATTCTGTGTCGCAAAACTGTTTACAGTGCTAATTTTGTCCAAAAGAAACACATACATTATGACAATATTTCAAGCCAAATGTTTCAATTTAAGAAAATTAAAAGTATTTTATGATGTTATAATGCATGTGATGAGAATTATTGTAAATGTGGTTTTAGTAAACGAAAGGACACGTAAGAAAAAACTGACGTGCTAAGTTTTTCAATACACCTTTTACCGCAGATTCCTCTAATATCGATTGCAAATCAATAAATACATAATTATTCTAAAACACGTAAGGGTCTAGTCTTATCATGATGCTGACCAAAATGATTTTAGAAAAAAGAAATGTGAGCTTTTTGAATGTTAAGCTAAAGCAAATAGTGTGTCTTGCACCTTCGTTTTTATTATCTTTTCTCAACGAGAAATAAAGTCAAAGCACACTACTTTTAAAACTTTTAAAACCAGACAGACACTTTAAACAGAACAAATCCTCCCTATTTTGTTTTCGGGACCTTTAGGTCATTAAATTTGAATGAGGTGTCAGAGAGTGGACACAGGGTTAGCGCCACACGCTCCTTGTGTAATCGCCCTAGCATCAAAAGGTTTTATGACTTCAAACTACATATTTTATGGGGTGGCAATTTACAATCATAGCCTGTATTGTCCACTACCGTGATTGACTCTATCACCCTTTGTTCTTCAAATGACACATTTCACTTGACATATTTGCAAGCGATCAGAATTAAGAAGAAGTATGATGAGTAAGGACATATCGTGGTGTTTCTGATTAAGAAGATCTATCCATTCCTTTTGTCCATTAATTGAATGGATTTTCTTCTTCTTATATAGGAATATCACTTTGAAAAAATGGGAAACTATAGAACTTAGTCAGCATTTAATACGGGATCAACTCGAACTCATTCAGATGTTTTCAGTAATAACACGTTTGATAAAAATCCAAGTCACACAATTCAAGTTTTAGTTGATGCAAAAATGAAAGATTTTGATTGAAAATAAAATGCCTGAAATCATGATTATGCTTGTGTGGTAAAGTAAACCTGGTATAACTTCGTTATAAACTCGACAATCACCATAAAAAAGCGGGTAACCATAAAACAAAAATAACACTTCAGGAAAATGTTAAGTATGATATGATCCAGTGCATAGTTTTTTAGTTTTACTTGCTACAACTTTGGTATATTTTGGTTGGAAATCAAGATGGCTGAACTCATTAAGGTAGTAAATGGGACATATTTAGTACGCCATAACTTCTAAATGACAAAGAATATCAGACTGAAAATTTGGAAATACACAAAATCATATTATCTCATTAAAATGGACATAAATTAGAAATGTTTGAATAAATCCTCTGTTAAAACATTTTACTTTGTACAAGTATGAAATATTTTGGTTGAAAATAAAATGGCCGAAATCACGATCATGCTTGTGTGGTTAAGTAAACCTGGTATAACTTCGTTATGGAAGCGAAGATTACTTTAGAAATGCGGGCAACCATAAAACAAAAATAACACTTCAGGAAAATGTCAAGTATGATATGATCCAGTGCATAGTTTTTTAGTTTTACTGTGCACAACTTTGTTAATTTTTGGTTGGAAATCAAGATGGCTGATCTCATTAAGGTAGTAAATGGGATATATTTAGTACGCAATAACTTCTAAATGACAGAGAATATCGGACTGAAATTTTGGAAATCGACAAAATCATATTAACCCATTAAAATGGACATAAATTAGAAATGTTTAAATAAACCTCCATTAAAACATTTTACTTTGTACAAGTATGAAATATTTTGGTTGAAAACAAAATGGCCGAAATCATGATCATGCTTGTGTGGTTAAGTAAACCTGGCATAACTTCGTTATGGAAGCGAAGATTACTTCAAAAATGCGGGCAACCATAAAACAAAAATAACACTTCAGGAAAATGTCAAGTATGATATGATCCAGTGCATAGTTTTTTAGTTTTACTGTGCACAACTTTGTTAATTTTTGCTTGTAAATCAAGATGGTTAAACTCATTAGGGTCGTAAAAGGGACACATTCAGTACGGAATAACATCTAAATGACAAGGAATATCAAACTGAAAATTTGGAAATGTAGAAAAACAAACCCTTTCTTTAAAATGGACTTGAATTGGAAATGTTTGAAAAACCCTCCTTTAGAACAGTTTGAATCTAAAACTACTCAATTATCACATTCATCGCACCCAACCACGAAAATGCGAACAATTCAATCAAGTTTGTCGCAGTTTGCCATGTTTATTTCTTTGATAATCGCTTGCTGATCGGTCTTGTTGGATGAGGAAACTTTCTAACAATAACAATATAGTAAAATCGGTAAGAAAATAATTTAATTATGACTTAAAACAGGCTTAAAAGTGTGTTGCCTATTTCGCGTTTAGTTGAAAATTGCGTCGATAGACAGATCTCGCAAGGTCTCGCTAAATAACGCGTCATGCGAGATATCGCAGAAACCGGCTATAGGTAAAGAAGGAGTTGCCAATCTCTGTTATCTATGTCTCTGGGAAAAGGTAACTATTTATTTGAGGCTGCCTTCAATGTCCTATATATGAGAAAGGCCTACTGGAATTTGACTCTCCAAAAGTACTCACTGGCTTAACAATTCAAGGATGAGGGGGAAATCTGGAAACTTCACTTTTTGTTCAGTTGTCAAGTTTGAATTATAGTTTATCTCACACACTTGTTGAAACAGATCAGAACATCTGGCTCTGTTACCTTACTTAAATGTAACATTTTCAGTGAAATATTTTGAAATATGTCCATTTTCTAAAACACAGTATAGAAAACACTTTAAGTTATCCATAATCCTTTTAAAATCTTAACACAAGAATCTGATGTCTGGAATATCCAATACAAGCATATCATCACAGTTCTTTCTCTCAGACTTGGCCCATCAAGTTAAGTGAATTTTGTTGTAGAAATCTGGAATTTCACACAGTCCTGAAAGTAGAAATTAAAAGCAATTAAGGAAATGAATTCTTAATGTACATGTACTTCATTTTACATAATTTACACCAGAAAATCAAGCCAAAGACAATTTCAACAGAAACAACAAGATATTAAATAAACATTAATAAACTTTATTCCCCTTTTATCTTGAACAGTTCAATCTTTTATCTAAATTTTGGTCAGGTGTGTTTCTAAGGCAGATGATTGGTATGAAAAAAGGACAATCCCATGAAAGCAATGTTTGACAAGGCAAGAATCAATAGAAAAAGAATGACCTACTACTCTGCCAGGAATGATATGGTAAAAAATGTGAGGGCCCCAAAAGTATTTGTCACCAGTCTAACAGAAATCATGCAAATTGCATGACAAAAATGTTCAGTCGGTGTACAACCTTGATCTATTCATATATTTCGAATGGCAATAATAAGATGTGCTTGACCAAAGACCTAATAAACACAGATAAGCAACTCTGCAAAATACCGTTCTTTCTCGCGTTGACATCTCGTTCGCGAGATTTTGTCTTCCTGTAAATACAGACGCTTTATTTTGTTAATCAAAGCGTCTGCCGTCGTTGATCAGCTATGGTAGCCCTTTTATTGACCCTCCCGACCCCAAAAACCAATAAACAGATGGCCACCAGCTGTGGTGCCCTGCTGTGATAATTACCGGGGATTATAACTTATTGTAATATTGCACTGTGTCAAACTGAAATGTTTAGCTAAATTTTATGACGGAGGAAAATTTCAGCAGCAAAATTTACTGTTAAAATATTAGCTTAAATCTATACTTTTGTGGAATGGGTCTCTAAATGGGAATTATCTTTTTGCGGCATATCATGTACAATATTCTATGAATTAATAATTCGTAATGGGGAACATTCTATTTTCTTTGAAAAATGTACTCAATACCATCATCATCACCATCATCATCATCATCATCATCATCATCATCATCATCATCATCATCATCATCATCATCATCATCATCATCATCATCATCATCATCATCATCATCATCATCATCATCATCATCATCATCATCATCATCATCATCATCATCATCATCATCATCATCATCATCATCATCAACAACAACAATGTTAGAATTATATTATCAAACAACAACTAGCTAAAGGATTTATCCATTCCAATAAAATCTAGATATAAAAAAATAGATGCGTGTGTATTTCTATTTATAAATGAAAAATGATCGTTCGGATAAATTTTCAAATAAAGATAAACGTTCAGGAAGAAAGTTCATCATTTCTGTTTCAATAATAAATTTTCTGTAAGTAGATCATGGTCATGTGAAACAGTCTCATCCCAGTGAACGGTCGTCAGATTTCTAAAACAACTTGGCACAAGAAAGAACGTATGCCTGACCGTTTTTTAAAGAGATACAGACTTGGCTACCTAACCTCAAAAAGCAACCTTACATGTGATATAAATGGAATTAATGTACGAATTTGTGGAAAGAAAATATTTAGCATATAAACCATTGTTTTCAAAAAATGAAAATTTCATCTTTTCCCTTATCAAAATTCTAGATAATTCGAAAAAGAAGGGTTAACGTGCCCACTGTTTATCAAGTGATATACAGGAAGCTCGCATCATACTATTGTACTTTATTGTCAACTAAGAATTTGAGTTATCCCCGTGGGGGTTAAGATAACAGACATTCCAAAGACTAGGCTAACTTTAGAATTACATTTTGTATTAGATCTTTTTAGAGTGTCTTCTCAGCTAGAGCCATATACTTCTGCGTACAAATATGCACCCGAGTCTGCTTTTTATCTCTTGATTTGCAGCATGTTGATGTCATACACTTCCAGCACACACAAACATGCTGTCATTAGCGGCACATTTTACACTTTCTTTGCATGGCAATTATTTCCAGCTGAACCAAACAGAACATATCGTTACATCTTCCACGTATACAGTTTATATACAATAAGAGAGTACTTAGAATAAATTCAAATTAAAAAAACCAAACAAGACCAGTTAAGAGAATTTAAATGCCTCTCAACATCACAAAAATGTATAAAAGTCATTGATCTTCAATTGGTCGATAAAACTATGTGTAATGAATCAAAGTTTGTCTAAATCAACCCATATTTTGTTTTTGTTTCCGAGGAGTTAGACAAAAACTATTGCTCTACTACTAAAACATGCAACCATATGATTTCAAAAAACCAAGACCAGATAAGAGAATTAAAATGCCTCTCAACATCACAAAAATGTATAAAAGTCCTTGATCTTCAATTGGTCGATAAAAATATGTGTAATGAATCAAAGTTTGTCTAAATCAACCCATATTTTGTTTTTGTTTCCGAGGAGTTAGACAAAAACTATTGCTCTACTACTAAAACATGCAACCATATGATTTAAAAAAACCAAGACCAGATAAGAGAATTAAAATGCCCCTCAACATCACAAAAATGTATAAAAGTCCTTGATCTTCGATTGGTCGATAAAAATATGTGTAACGAATCGAAGTTTGTCTAAATCAACCCATATTTTGTTTTTGTTTCCGAGGAGTTAGACAAAAACTATTGCTCTACTACTAAAACATGCAACCATATGATTTCAAAAAACCAAGACCAGATAAGAGAATTAAAATGCCTCTCAACATCACAAAAATGTATAAAAGTCCTTGATCTTCAATTGGTCGATAAAAATATGTGTAATGAATCAAAGTTTGTCTAAATCAACCCATATTTTGTTTTTGTTTCCGAGGAGTTAGACAAAAACTATTGCTCTACTACTAAAACATGCAACCATATGATTTCAAAAAACCAAGACAAGATAAGGGAATTAAAATGCCTCTCAACATCACAAAAATGTATAAAAGTCCTTGATCTTCAATTGGTCGATAAAAATATGTGTAATGAATCAAAGTTTGTCTAAATCAACCCATATTTTGTTTTTGTTTCTGAGGAGTTATACAAATACTCTACCATCCCATTCAATTCTAGACATATAGCACTTTCGGTTCTATTGATGATACACATTTTAAAACACGTGTTTCACCAGTGGTAAAAGGAAATCAATTGTCTCATATGCAATTATTAATAAAAACAACACACTAATAAAGGAATGTTAAAACTATCGAAAAATTGATAAAATAAACGTTAGTTTTCACACTTTATCCAACCTTCGTTTACATCGTCTAGCTGGCAGACACACTTCAGTGCAGACGAGATTAGGAAGTCTCGCATAGTCTCCCGAAATCTCATCCTCCACGAGATGATAAGGGAGTTCGGTCTTTACCTATGGGGAGTTGCTTATCTGTGTTTATTAGGTCTTTGGCTTGACAGTCTAAGGAAACAAATAAGTGAACCCCACCTGCAACTCTCGGTTATAGTGATTGTTGTCCAGAATGCTTTAGCTCTCCATCTGCACACTGAACTCCAGGTTTCTTTTCCACCGATGTCTTCATCCCATCTTTCCAATCATGAATGGTTATGACACCACAACAAATAACAATACATCGAGTTTAATTGCTTCTTTTTCTATGGAACTGTCTTGAATGTCGGATCCATTATCTTTAATCAATGCTATGGTCCAAAATCCGCAGAATAATTCATCGATAGACCGTTGTCATCGGTTTTTATTCATCGAAATGATGACTGTGTTTACTGTCCTTGTACATTATGTCATAATGTGTAAGGAATTGTATGCATGAGTAAATTTATCGAAGCGAAGCCGAATTGAGAACATTTTGTTGGGCGATCTGTTCAATAATGAATTGAAATAACTGTCATATAAAGATATGTCCATCCAGTTATTAAATTTCAGTTAAATTGGGTTTAAAATCGATCAAAACAACGGCCGAATTACTTTGTGTCATTCCGTCACTTCGCGTAGTTTACGTCATCGCGTACTTGGGTCAAAATTGCTACTTCGGTTGATTTAAATAGAATAAAGTCTGTTTCATCGCGCTTTATAGGAAGAATTGTCTGTATCTTTTTCTTCCAGTTATCGTTACTAGATAAATAGAATATTATGCTAGTGTCTTTTGTTATCAATCTTATCGGTCAGGGTAAGGAGAATTTATAAAGGGCTCGGTAAACCTCGCCCATTATCAATTCTCCTTACCCTGACCGATAACATTGATAACAAAAGACACTAGCATAATATTCTCTATATTACAAATATGAGTCAATAATCATTATCTTTATATCATGAAATTATCTTCATGAAAAAGAAAAGTTGATATACCAGATAAAAGTACTATGAACATGAAATTATGCCATCATTATTAGTAATGGTTATCGTTTGTTTGTTTGTTTTGTTTTAGGCGAGAAGAGTAATATTTGTTTCTAAATTTTTGAACGTTATTGATAATTGCCTGAGTTGATCATAAATGATTTGGTGCAGTGTGTATGTGTATGCGTCGATTTTTGTATGGGGCAGTAAAGTGGGTGTACGTGCATTTGTTGATTATTGTATGGAGCAGTGAGATGGGTCTATGTGCATATGCCGATTATTGTATGGCCAATTATTTATCGATCTAAAGCGAAAGCTAAATTTAGAAGGAGAGGTGGGACTTTATTTATGAGTTTATAAAGGGATTTCGAGGTACCTAGCGAATGCAAATTAATTAGAACTGGTTAACAACGTTTTGAAGCATCTGCTTTGTGATTTCTTTTTTGCTGTTTTCCTCTAATATAGATAAAGCAACCTGACATTGTCTTTTAAAGACAGTCATACCATCTATAGTTTTAGTTTGTTTTTCTGACATGTAATATGTTTTATACAGTGTAAATGACATTATATTTAATTTGGTACTGTTATGCTGTTCAAGATTTGTTTTGTAACCTAGTATGAATGACTGAAGGTTGGTGATATTGTGTCCGTATCTCATTGATATTAATATGTTTTTAAAGATTTGAATATTATTTGCGATGCTTTTACATGTGATAGAGAAATGCTCGTATGCTTCTGTGCAATTACAGACATTGCATTGGTTAGAATTGTCTATTTTCCATTCCTTAAGATTTTCTCTTATTGCAATTGTGCATAAGTTAATACCTAAATTGTGTAATTTTGTTATGAGGACTATTGTTATGGATTGATTCATACACACATGACCAGGGGATGTTTGTATTAAATATGGTTTTCCAAAAGGAGTGAATAAGTGTTTTTTCGAAGGATTTCTTCATGTAAGTATTATATATCTGCTTATTTGAAAGTTCATTTATGTTGAAATTACTTGATCCTAGTAGTTTAAGTTTAGTTCTAACTTTTGATTTCAAAGGGGCATTATTCCTGATAATTTCTTTCCATGAGTGTGGAATTGATGATGCTATGGTATTGAATTCGCTCAACCAGTTTCTCTTGTCTTTTAAATTTTGTAGGACTTTTGTTTCGCAGAAAGTGCCATTTTCAGATAGGATGTGATCTATAAATAGAATATCTGAATCTATCCATCTGTGAAAAACCAGAGTTTTATTTGAATAATTTTTTATGAATTTATTCCTCCAGATAACTTGTTTTCGGATATCGAACAAAGTGTTACATTTCTTATTGTTAAATACGGTTTTGTTAAATTCTAGCCATGTTTTTAATAGTTGATGATAAAAAGATGGCAGCTTGTATTTAGTTTTTGGAAGGTTATTGATAGATTCGCATTCATTATAAAATATCAAGAGATTTTTGCCGAATTGGTCATAATAAAACCTTGAAAATCCCTGCCAATATGAGTTTGAATGGTTTGATAAGAGTCTTTTAATCCAGTTCAATTTAACTGTTCTAACAAAAGCCCTAATGTCAATCATGTCTATTCCGCCCTCATATGAGTGACCTATCAGAGTCGTGCGTTTAATTTTTTCTCTTAAGCTATTCCAAAGAAATTCGAAAAACATTTTATTTATAGAGTTTAGAATTTGATCCGTTACATAAAGAGAGTGGAAGAGATATGCAAACTGGGGAAGAAGTAACATTTTTATTATTTTTATTTTGCCTAGGAAGGAGAGATTTCTTAGTTTCCATTTGTCTATAAGCTATCTGCATTTTTCTAATTTTGATTCCCAATTCTTTTCTTGGCAATCTGCTATAACCAGTATACGGGCAAGTAAAGAAAAAGTATTGGCATTTACGGACAAGTAACTCCAAATCAGAATTCGCTTTCCCTTCGGTCTAAGTATGTGTCTGTTTTATCAAAACTATATTGTATATGGATATGTGGTATATATTTGTTTTGAACTTCTAACATTACGAGTCATGTTAAGCATTATGCATCAAAACATTTCTATAGCTTACCAATCTCAATTAGAGCAATTTATCCTTGCAACAGTGGTTTCCAAAGCTTTCTAAAGCAGATATGTCAAATTAGGGCATTGGTAGTTAATAAACTAAATTGAAAAATCAAAATCAATTCGTTACTCCTTTTCACCATTATAAATTATACACTTCTTTTAATGTATTATTTCATAGGAAACAGGCCTACATTGTATATATTACACGGAATAGGGTTCTATTCATCTCCCATGGAAACCCCCATTGAAGACACTTCCTATTTCGTGTGAATATCATTTTGGTTTATTGCATTGAGTTTTCCTATAAGGTTTATACATTTTCAGTTTTGTTGCGTTCATGAATGGAGTAAAACTGCTAACTTAATTACCAAACAGGGATTGATCAATACTCAATGCGGGTAGAACTATCGACCTTTCGTTAATTAGAACGGGACTATCTCTCATGCAAATCTAAATAATCAATAACTACTGGGATTTCAGCCCAAAGGTTTGCAGAGGGATCGTTTCATTTCAAATTAAACAGTCAGACCACTGGGTCACGGAGGCCCATTGACAGTGACGTTTATGTGTTCAATGAATATGGAATAGTATTGCGTTTATACCACAATTATATTCATTTTGTATATGCATCTTCTTTATAAACAATAAAAAAGCATTTTTCTTAACTACATTATTGTATCAATAAATATTGTATAATAGAATCAACAATATACTGAACTTCTTTACACGTGTTTTTTTTTATCATGAATAGTGGAAGAATACATCAAGAAGTATCTGTTTTGCTCGTGTGTGAATTAATACGCAGAAGAAGTATGTAATTGCACCCAAAGACCACTGCTATATACCAAAGAGCAAGCTGTTCTGATAGTACCAATAACCAACCCCTTTTACCAAACGGTGTTATGTTCTGATAGAACCAATAATTACTGCTATAGACAAAACAGCGTAATGTTCTGTTCTGACAGTACCAATATTCACTGCTATATACCAAACAGCGTTCTGTTCTATTTTGATAATACTAATAATTACTGCTATATACCAAACAGCATTCTGTTCTATTCTGATAGTACCAATACTCACTGCTTTATACCAAACAGCGTTCTGTTCTGTTATGATATTTCCAATATTCACTGATATATACGAAACAGCATTCTGTTCTGTTCTGATATTACCAACACTCACTGCTATATACCAAACGGCGTTCTGTTCTGATCTGATAGTACAAATACTCACTGCTTTATACCAAACAACGTTCTGTTCTGTTATGATAGTTCAAATATTCACTGCTATATACCAAACAACGTTCTGTTCTGTTCTGATAGTACCAATATTCACTGATATATACGAAACAGCGTTCTGTTCTGTTCTGATAGTACCAATATTCACTGCTATATACCAAACAGCGTTTTGTTCTGATAGTACCAATACTCACTGCTATATACCAAACAACGTTCTGTTCTATTTTGATAGTACCAATAATCACTGCTATATACGAAACAGCATTCTGTTCTGTTCTGATAGTACCAATACTCACTGCTTTATACCAAACAGCGTTCTGTTCTGTTATGATAGTTCAAATATTCACTGCTATATACCAAACAACGTTCTGTTCTGTTCTGATAGTACCAATATTCACTGCTATATACCAAACAGCGTTCTGTTCTGTTCTGATTGTACCAATACTCACTGCTTTATACCAAACAGTGTTCTGTTCTGTTATGATAGTTCCAATATTCACTGCTATATACCAAACAGCGTTCTGTTCTGTTCAGATAGTACAAATATTCACTGATTTATACCAAACAGCGTTCTGTTCTGTAATGATAGTTCCAATATTCACTGCTATATACCAAACAGCGTTCTGTTCTGTTCTGATAGTACCAATATTCACTGCTATATACCAAACAGCGTTTTGTTCTGATAGTACCAATACTCACTGCTATATACCAAACAACGTTCTGTTCTATTTTGATAGTACCAATACTCACTGCTTTATACCAAACAGCGTTCTGTTCTGTTATGATAGTTCAAATATTCACTGCTATATACCAAACAACGTTCTGTTCTGTTCTGATAGTACCAATATTCACTGCTTTATACCAAACAGCGTTCTGTTCTGATTGTACCAATACTCACTGCTTTATACCAAACAGTGTTCTGTTCTGTTATGATAGTTCCAATATTCACTGCTATATACCAAACAGCGTTCTGTTCTGTTCTGATAGTACAAATATTCACTGATTTATACCAAACAGCGTTCTGTTCTATTTCGATAGTTCCAAAAATCACTGCTATATACGAAACAGCATTCTGTTCTGTTCTGATAGTACCAATACTCACTGCTTTATACCAAACAGCATTCTGTTCTGTTATGATAGTTCCAATAATCACTGCTATATACCAAACAGCATTCTGTTCTGTTCTGATAGTACCAATAATTACTGCTTTATACCAAACAGCGTTCTGTTCTGTTATCATAGTTCCAATAATCATTGCTATATACAAAACATCGTACTGTTCTTTTCTGATAGAACCAATAATCCATGCTATATACCAAATAACGTTCTGTTCTGTTCTGATAGTACCAATACTCATTGTTATATACAAAACGGCGTTCTTTTCTGATCTGATAGTTCCAATAATCACTGCTTTATACCAAACAGCGTTCTGTTCTGTTATGATAGTTCCAATATTCACTGCTTTATACCAAACATCATTCTGTTCTGTTATGATAGAACCAATAATCCATGCTTTATACCAAACAAAGTTCTGTTCTGTTCTGATAGTACCAATCATCATTGCTATATACCAAACAGCGTTCTGTTCTGTTCTGATAGTATCAATAATCACTGCTGTTTACCAAACAGCATTCTGTTCTGTTCTGATAGAACCAATAATCCATGCTTTATACCAAACAAAGTTCTGTTCTGTTCTGATAGTACCAATAATCATTGCTAGATACCAAACAGCGTTCTGTTCTGTTCTGATAGTATCAATAATCACTGCTGTATACCAAATAGCGTTCTGTTCTATCCTGTTATGATAGAACCAATAATCACTGCAATATACCAAACAGCGTTATGTTCTATTCTGATAGTACCAATAATCACTGCAATATACAAAAACAGCGTTATGTTCTGTTCTGATAGTACCAATAATCTCTGCTTTAAACAAAAACAGCGTTCTGTTTTGTTCTGTTCTGAAAGTACCAATATTCATTGCTTTATACAAAACAGCGCTCTATTCTGATCTGACAGTACAAATATTCACTGAAATATACCAAACAGCGTTCTGTTCTGTTCTGTTCTGATAGTACCAATTATCACTGCTGTATACCAAACAACGTTATCTTCTGTTCTGACAGTACACAGATTCACTGAAATATACCAAACAGTGTTTTGTTCTGCTCTGATAGTACCAATATTCACTGAAATATACCAAACAACGTTATGTTTTGTTCTCATAGTACCGATAATCACTGGTATATACCAAACAGCGTTCTGTTCTATTCTGATAGTACCAATATACTAAACAGCGGACTGTTCTGTTCTGATCGTACCAATTATCATTGCTCTATACCAAACAACGTTATGTTCAGTTCTGAAAGTACCAATAATCACTGCTTAATACCAAACAGCATTCTGTTCTATTCTGAAAGTACCAATAATCACTGCTGTATACCAAACAACGTTCTGTTCTATTCTGATAGAACCAATAATCACTGCTGTATACCAAACAACGTTTTAATCTATTCTGATAGTACCAATAATCACTGCTATATACAAAACTGCGTTTTGTTCTGTTCTGATAGTACCAATAATCACTGCTATATACAAAACTGCGTTTTATTCCATTCTGACAGTACCAATAATCACTGCTATATACCAAACAACGTTATGTTCATTTCTGAAAGTACCAATAATCACTGCTATATACCAAACAACGTTTTGTTCTGTTCTGACAGTACCAATAATCACTGCTGTATACCAAACAACATTTTTATGTTTAGCCGTTTACTTGTCTACTTGTAAACTTCTCTCTTATAATTCAATTGATCTTTATACATTCAAATATACGTGCATTTCCAGAAAATGGCGGCAAAAGAGGTTATATATAATGAACCCTTTTATATACCAAAATTACCAATAGTTATTGCTTTGAATAGAACAGCGTTATGTTTTGTTCTGACAGAACCAATAATCACTGCTTTATACCAAACAGCGTTATGCTCTGTTCTGATGGTAACAATAATCACTGCTTTATACCAAACCGCATTCTGTTCTGTTCTGATAGTACCAATTGTCAGAGAATTCAGATGAAGTTTTTCTTAAAGAACATTTGCTTAGAGTTTGCTAGTTATGAGGGGTCAGCTGTTTGTTGCCGCGAATACACTTTCCCATCAAGATTCTACAATCCTAATCAGAGAGGAAATATAATGATCACTTTGGAGATTTAATCAGCCTCTTGGCAGAAACTAAAATATACAAACAGTGGTTTGAGAGTGTGGAAAATCATGATAGCAAGAGTTTGCTATGGGAAAATGTCCATCTTTGATGTAGGAGATAAGTGTGTTTGTATGTGTGAGAAATGTAGAGTGTGTAAGGTGTTTGAAAACTACATAGCGGAGAGGTTGTGTGTGTATGTGGGAAGTTAGGAAAGAAGGAAGTAGAGGTAGAAGGGCAAGTTAGTGCCAATTAGAAGAAACAGCGATGTCTCATAAGTCCGAACGCGTCCGTTCCCAATTAAATTTCCGGAATATCGAATCATCCGGACTAATGAAGCAGGGCCTGGTCATATTCACATTAAAACATAAACGGTCTATATACACGTGTATGCTCATAACCCTTTACCTGGCGTCAAATTTCCGACCGTCCCAAATTGGGATTTGCAGACGACATTTCAAAACGTGATGAAATTCAAAAATAATCTTCTAACATGGTAGAAAAGATTGTAGGAAAAAGAGAAATTGCTCGTCACGAGCAATTTCTCCTTTATCCGCAATGTTTTTCAAAAATTGTCTGCAACAAACTGGTCAAATATCGTTATTGTTCGGTAATTGGTTAAGCAAATTACTGCAGAGGAACGTGACGAAGAAGCGAGACGGTGAAGAAGGACGAGACGCGTTAGGGTTATACGGCATCGGGCAAGCATCGAGACACAGCAGAACTATCCTTTTACAGAAGACATTGATATAATTAGAAAAAACTCAAGATACTTAGAATAACATACGAGCATTTAAGACTTATAAGGATCTACTCTAAAACAAATATCTTTTGAACAGAATGTACAAGACATTGCTAGATTCGTGGATTAGATTCAAGGACGAACAGCGTTCTGTTCTGTTCTGATAGTACCAAAGATCATTGTTACCAATCAGCGTTCTCTTCTTGATCGTATCAACAATCACTACTATATACAAAACAGCGTAAAGTGCTTCTCTGACAGTACCAATAATCACAGCTATATACCAAAAAGAATGCTGTTCTGACAGTACCAATACTCACTGCTATATACCAAACAGAATGCTGTTCTGAAAGTACGAGTTATCTCTGTTATATACCAAACAGAATGCTGTTTTGACAGTACCAATACTCACTGCTATATACCAAACAGAATGCTGTTCTGACAGTACCAATACTCACTGCTATATACCACACAGAATGCTGTTCTCACAGTACCAATACTCACTGCTATATACCAAACAGAATGCTGCTCTGACAGTACCAATACTCACTGCTATATACCAAACAGAATGCTGTTCTCACAGTACCAATACTCACTGCTATATACCACACAGAATGCTGTTCTCACAGTACCAATACTCACTGCTATATACCAAACAGAATGCTGTTCTGACAGTACCAATACTCACTGCTATTTACCAAACAGAATTCTGTTCTGACCGTACCAATACTCACTGCTATATACCAAACAGAATGCTGTTCTGATAGTACCAGTTATCCCTGTTATATACCAAACAGAATGCTGTTCTGACAGTACCAATACTCACTGTTATATACCACACAGAATGCTGTTCTCACAGTACCAATACTCACTGCTATATACCAAACAGAATGCTGTTCTGACAGTACCAATACTCACTGCTATTTACCAAACAGAATTCTGTTCTGACCGTACCAATACTCACTGCTATATACCAAAGAGAATGCTGTTCTGATAGTACCAGTTATCCCTGTTATATACCAAACAGAATGCTGTTCTGACAGTACCAATACTCACTGTTATATACCAAACAGAATGCTGTTCTGACAGTACCAATACTCACTGATATATGCCAAACAGAATGCTGTTCTGACAGTACCAATACTCACTGCTATATACCAAACAGAATGCTGTTCTGACAGTACCAATACTTACTGCTATATACCAAACAGAATGCTGTTCTGATAGTACTAGTTATCCCTGTTATATACCAAACAGAATGCTGTTCTGACAGTACCAATACTCACTGCTATATACCAAACAGAATGCTGTTCTGACAGTACCAATACTCACTGCTATTTACCAAACAGAATTCTGTTCTGACAGTACCAATACTCACTGCTATATACCAAACAGAATGCTGTTCTGACAATACCAATACTCACTGCAATATACCAAACAAAATGCTGTTCTGACAGTACCAATACTCACTGCTATATACCAAACAGAATGCTGTTCTGATAGTACCAGTTAACACTGCTATATACCAAACAGATTGCTGTTCTGACAGTACCAATACTCACTGCTATATACCAAACAGAATGCTGTTCTGACAGTTTTACTCACTGCTATATACCAAACAGAATGCGGTTCTGACAGTACCAATACTCACTGCTATATACCAAACAGAAAGCTGTTCTGACAGTACCAGTACTCACTGCTATATACCAAACAGAATGCTGTTCTGACAGTACCAATAATCACTTCTATATACCAACTAAAATTCTGTTCTGACAGTACTAATACTCACTGCTATATACCAAACAGAATACTGTTCTGATAGTACCATTTATCCCTGTTATATACCAAACAGAATGAGGTTTTGACAGTACCAATACTCACTGCTTTATACCAAACAGAATGCTGTTCTGACAGTACCAATACTCACTGCTATATACCAAACAGAATGCTGTTGTGATAGTACCAGTTATCCCTGTTATATACCAAACAGAATGCTGTTCTGACAGTACCAATCATGCCTGTTATATACCAAACAGAATGCTGTTCCGACAGTACCAATACTCACTGCCTTATACCAAACAGAATGCTGTTCTGACAGTACCAATACTCACTGCTATATACCAAACAGAATGCTGAACTCACAGTACCAATACTCACTGCTATATACCAAACAGAATGCTGCTCTGACAGTACCAATACTCACTGCTATATACCAAACAGAATGCTGTTCTGACAGTACCAATACTCACTGCTATATACCACACAGAATGCTGTTCTCACAGTACCAATACTCACTGCTATTTACCAAACAGAATGCTGCTCTGACAGTACTAATTCTCACTGCTATATACCAAACAGAATGCTGTTCTGACAGTACCAATACTCACTGCTATATACCAAACGGAATGCTGTTCTGACAGTACCAATACTCACTGCTATATACCAAACAGAATGCTGTTCTGACAGTACCAATACTTACTGCTATATACCAAACAGAATGCTGTTCTGACAGTACCAATACTCACTGCTATATACCAAACAGAATGCTGTTCTGACAGTACCAATACTCAGTGCCATATACCAAACAGAATGCTGTTGTGATAGTACCAGTTATCCCTGTTATATACCAAACAGAATGCTGTTCTGACAGTACCAATACTCACTGTTATATACCAAACAGAATGCTGTTCTGATAGTACCAATACTCACTGCTATTTACCAAACAGAATGCTGCTCTGACAGTACCAATACTCACTGTTATATACCAAACAGAATGCTGTTCTGACAGTACCAATACTCACTGCCTTATACCAAACAGAATGCTGTTCTGACAGTACCAATACTCACTGCTATATACCAAACAGAATGCTGTTCTGACCGTACCAATACTCACTGCTATATACCAAACAGATTGCTGTTCTGACAGTACCAATACTCACTGCTATATACCAAACAGAATGCTGTTTTAACAGTACCAATAATCACTGCTATATACCAAACAGAATGCTGTTCTTATTGTGCCTTTTCTTTCTCTCAAGAGTGACAGGGTCCGAAGCTATGACGGAACCGACAGATATGGAGGTGGACACTCCGCCTTACTTCTTTGACCATTGGGAACAACTGAAGCAGAAACTGGACGATGACATGCCTCCAGAGGACCTAAAGGAGGTAATTTCTTTCGTTAACACCAGAAAACAATAATGATTTCAAAGTGAAAACCAAATCAGACGACACATTGCCGTAAATCGTTAATCAAGAGGTTCCGAAAGGCTGCGATGATAGTATTTGCCGAAAACCAATCCCGCAAGTCAACAAAACGTTAAAGCTGCTGGGTTATTATCTTCACAAAAAAACTTAAATTTTGAACGTGATTTGTGAAAATAAATGTTAAATTATATATCTTCTATAATGTAATACTTGCTCAATCTATTGTTTTTTAAAACTACTATTTACGACATCTAACCTGTGCCTATAATTCCCTTTTGATTTCAAACTGGTGTACTAGCGTTATTGTATCAAGCGCCGACCGATTTATTCGCGATCCATCCAACCATGGGATAGTTTGTGACGAGTCAGAATTGATAGCAACATTAAACAACAAATAAAAGCTCTACTTCCTTTATCAAATTTAACAGAAACCATGGTCCCATTTTACAAAACAACTTCATAACAATATTTGCGTAAGCTAAAACTGGTAAGCACGGATGTCTGCCTCTGCACCTAACGAACATTACCCTTGCTGTTTCAGTTTGTTCAGTTACTGGGAAACAAACTGCAAGTAAAGACACAGACGGATCTCCCGAGTGAAATACTTACCTGCCTGGAACATGACAATTCCGAAATGGAAGCCCTGACCAAAATAAAGAACGTACTTGGCGAAATGAACTATCACCATGGCACATTCCAACCACGGAGTTACGTCTCCATTATTGAAGAGTACGAAAGGGAGATAAACAGTATCCCTAGGATCGAACACTTCGTTGGGAGGAAGGACGACTTAAAGGCAATTCTAGAAATGTTTTCACCATCATCGGATATCCATGGTAATTCGTATGTATCTGTTTGTGCGATGTGTGAGTGCAACAATTCTTTAGATAGAGCAGTTTATCTGTAGACAAGGGCCTTTGGCCCATGATACAATATACATATAAAGATATACAAATGTAATGCCATAACCGCTTTGGAGAAATTGCCATACTTGCCATCGGAAAGAAATCACAATTTAATGAGGCGATCTTATACTAATTAGACGTTTGACCTGATTATTTGTTTACTTTTTCAGGGTGCTGGATTTACGGGATGGGTGGGATGGGCAAGACGAGTTTGGTACACGAAGTGTGGGCACGGGTGAGCCAAAAGTTTGAAGTGTATTGGATTAATCTTCGGTAAATTTCCCAATTTAACACATTTCACGCCATTTTCAGCATTTGTTGGGCGACAGTGGTGCAGTGGAAGAGCGTCAGCCTCTAGTACCGAGGGTTCTGTGTTCATTTTCCGTTAACGCCGAGACTAACTCACCAGACGGCGCGAGTACCGGTTAAATATCCTAGTCATTGGAGACTGAATTTAGTAAGCTTGAAGCTTCCATCACAATCGTTGTAAATATAACTAACATTGCTTTATTTATAACATTTTGTCCTTTATATTGCTAGTTTAAATGCACTTATTAATGGCCCTGGTTTGTCCTCATTAGAACTGAACAATATTCTTTAAGCGGTTTGCCACTTGTAAATACTTAACTATGGCGAGAGAACAATAAACCATGTCGCATAGACTTCATTAAAGGTGCTTGGTAATAAAAGAGAAAGTCAAAATGAAATGTTTTTGAAGCAACACATGTTCTGAATCTTTGTTTGTTATACGAAAGGAGCTATTGAAAGCATAATACATTCAGGAAGTTTCGATTCATTTCAGTATGTGCAGTTTATTTATTTATTTTTGCACTAATGACATAAAAAAAACAATATGGACAAAAAATAGACTTCAAAAATCTTGAAAAATTGAAGGAAAAAAATCTATTATTTCAAGAAAAAATACAAGTGATCGTCTCATTTTACCAACGTTCAATTTCATGTTTCAATCATTCTACGTCCCAAAAGAAAACGAACGGGCATGGACCCCAGACTAGCATTAGGCTAGCTATCTCCCCAAGTGTAGTGTATACGCAAGGGCCAGGACCATAGGCTAGCACCAGGCTAGCTACCTTCCCCAGTGCGGGGAATACGCACGCTCCAAGACCACAGGCTAGCACTAGGATAGCTATCTCCCCTGGTGCGGGGTATACACACGAACTATAACCCCAGGCTAGGACTAGGCTAGCTTTTCCCTCTAGTGCGGGGTATAAGCACGAACTATAACCCAGGCTAGCACTAGGCTAGCTATCCCCCTAGTGCGGGGTATAAGCACGGACCAGGATCCCTGGATATCATTAGGCTAGCTTTTTCCCATAGTGTGTGGTATAAGCACAGGCCAGGACCCCGGACTAGCACTATGCTAGCTATCTCCCCCTAATATGGGGTAAAGGTACGTTTCGGGACCCAGGCTAGAACTAGACTAGCTTTCTTCCCTAGTGCGGGATATACGCACGGACCAAGACCCCAGACAAGCACTAGGCTAGCTATCTCCCATAGTACGGGATATACGCACCGGCCAGGACCACAGGCTAGCACTAGGCTAGCTATCTCCCATAGTACGGAATATACGCACAGGCCAGGACCACAGGCTGGCACTAGGCTAGCTATCTCCCCTTGTCCGGGGAATACACTCGAACCAAGACACCAAGCTAGCACTCTGCTAACTTTCTCCTTCTACTAAGAGGTATACGCCAGGACGCTAGGCTTACACCAGGCAAGATATCTCCCATAGTTCGGGGTATAAGCACGGACCAAGACCCCAAGACATATGCAATACCTGTTCCCAGTCTGATATCTGAGATGTTGCCGCATTATTACTAAAGAAACTCCTGTATCGCAATTTCAGCTCCTCAGATAGATTCACAGACATGTTGAAGGTGATTCTAAGTCAACTTGGGTGCAGCGCCATTGATATGCCAGAAGACACTCTCTCGGCGTACGCACTGGAATACATACGCAATATCGAACAGGGTAATCTGTAATTTTCAAAGCTGTCAAAATTCATTTGTTTACCCTTTACCAAACGCCAAATTTTCAACTATCCTAAATTGAATGAGCTTGCAGACGACATCTCAAAATGTTATAAAATGGAAAAAGGCAGAAAACCTTGTGGGTAAAAGAGTAATTGCACAATAAGAGCAATTCCTCCTTTTACCACAATGTTTTCCAGAGTAGTCTGCAACGAATTGGTCAAATGTCGGTATTGTTTGGTAAATGGTTAAAGGTGCTTGTTCTTAGAAGAGAGAAAACTAACATAAAATGTGGGTGCAAAACTACAACTTTTGTGATTTTGTTTGATATAAAATCAAAAGTAGCTTTTGAAACATGATTAATTCAGGAAGCCTCAAGTTATCTAAATATGTACAGTTTATATGTTACATCTCAAGAATGATGTCACGGTTTTGGTTTAAAATACATATTTATCCTTTTACCAAACACCGAATTTTCGACTGTCCCAAATTGAAAGAGTTTTCAGATGACTTTTCAAAATGTGATTAAATTTAGAAATAATCTTCTGATTGGGCAGAAAACATTGTTTGAAAAGAAATTGCTCGTTATGAGCAATTTCTTCTTTGTCAACAATGTTTTCAAGAATCGTCTGCAACAAAGAGGTTAAAAGTCGTTATTGTTTGGTAATGGGTTAAAGCATTTTTAAAAGATCTAATTCCGCCTCAAATGACTCTTATTTAATGAGCATCATATAACAGTTCAGCTGTTCTTTAGTTTTAAGGATTATTTTGTAACTTCCAAATACCATTACATTCTTGGGCAAATACCTTAAGTCTTATTTTGTTGGCATATGTTTATCAAGAATCTCAACAATACAATTTGGCCATATGGCGTCACAAAATCTCTCATCTCTGACGCCATCTTAAAGGTATCCATTTGAAGTGTTTATATATATTTCTTTTGTTCACTTTAAGTGGTTTCCAAGTTAACTAAGAAAAATAATATGAAAACATAAAGATTTATATGACTTCAAAGCTATGACGCTTGTCTTATCAAATATGCGTGTTTTATTCAACAACTCATTTTCGAAAGACTGTGGCCATTTCTTCTTAAATCTTCCAAAATTTCCCACCGCATGTATATCTGATGTAGGGTGAGGGAGTGGTCATAATCATTGACGGTTTCTCGATTGTTCCAAATTGAAAGGATTTGCAGACGACATATCAAAATGTGATAAAATTGGAAAACGTAATTTTTGATAGGGAAGACAACATTGTGAGAAAAGGAGAAATTGCTCGTAAAGAGCAATTTCTCCTTTTCCCACAATGATTTTCGAAAGTCGTCTGCAGCAAACTGGTCAAATGTCGTTAATGTTCGGTAATGGGTTAATGACAGGACTTAGTATTGATTAACAATGCATTTAAAAAAATCCCCTTTATTGCAGTTTAAGAAGTAATCTGATTTGCAAAACATCACAAGGGCTCCGAAATATGATTATACAACATCTTGTTAAAAGCTTTGTTTATTTTCACACAAAAGACTTCATAGTCAGTAAATTCACTACATGTTACACGGAACTTCTTGTCTTCGACCAGCCTTCGTTAGTTTAGTGGGCGAAAGTGGTGCAGAGGTAGAGCGACGGCCTCTTGTACCGTGAGTCCCAGGTTCGAATTACAATTAAGCTAGTTATAAATCGCCCGGACTAACCCATAAATCGGCGCAAGTACTGCTTTAGTACCCAGAAAGCAGTCATCAAGAGTGGCATTATGGTGAACTGGTAACGTTAAACGTTTTGAATCTTCATTTTGAGGCGCTCTGTCGCACGGTAAATTCACGGTGACTTTACAAACGATCCGTAACAGAAAGGCAAAGTTGCGAACATGGTGGTAAAATAATGGCTACTTTTTTTACATTATTTATTTCAGACACGGTGATTGTGTTTGACAACATAGAAGATGTCTATGAGAAAAATGAGGAAAAAGTAGAGCTGTTTGTAAAATGCATGATGGAACACGTCAAAGAACAAAACGCAAAGGTACCCATTCACTGACTTTAAATGTCCTAGCTTTTAACCGTGAACCTGTGTGGCAATTTGAAATCATCGGGTTTATCCAATGAAAATACCACTGACATAATGTGGAAGCCGCCATATTTTTGCTTGCAGGACTACGTTCCTTTTCAAATGAAAATGTCAAATGCAATACCTAAACGTCATCTCTTTGACTAAAGAAACAAATATATGTCACAACTTATAATTTCACAATTACATATGAGTTACCGACTAAGAAATAATGGTTTTGAAAGATGTTTAACATTTTTATGTACATTGAACTACAGAACGTGAAGGCGAAGTGAAAACATGTATTTAGCCAGGGACATATAACACACAATCTGTAACCCTTTAGTTACATAAAGGTGTACTAATCAGGCCACGGAAAAATCTGAGAAGTTACAATTACATACATGAATCAGTGATTTAGGTACTGGGCTTGGGAAACCTGTTCTTTCATTATCATAAAGGCTAACACATTTTAGTGTAATATTTGTACATGTAATTATATGTAAAAGAAAAAGAAAAAAAAAAGAAAAAAGAACAGAAAACACCTTCACATTAAACGTAAAGGTAGAAAATAAAAATATAGAATATCAATAATACGCCATTTCGGTCGTTCACGGTATACACTTTACATCGGTCGTTAAACGACCTTCTTATCAAAACATATTGCAAAGTACGAAAAGGCAAAATAAATGACATAAAGAGCGTTCCGCGTATAAAGCTTGTATGGCTGAATATATATGAAAGTTCTTATCACATCCATTTAGATTCGTACTGATGAACTTAGTTGTTTCTTGCCCTCTTATCTACAGATAAAACTCCTTTTCACTTCAAGACTTCCAATACAGCAGTTCGAAAAGTTGTTTCTTGCCCTCTTATTTACAGATAAAACTCCTTTTCACTTCAAGACTTCCAATACAGCAGTTCGAAGCAGCCCATGTGAGATTATTACATCTACAGCTTCTTGACGAACATGACGCGGAAAGACTGGCAGTGATGTTGTCGAAATCGGTAAATATTTGGTTTGCATGTTCAAATTGTAATCTCTTAATCCTTTTCCAAACGTCAAGTTTTCGACTGTCCCAAGTTGAAAGAGTTTACTGACAACATTTCAAAATGGAAATGGATTGAAAACGGAACATGCATGACTGTACAATCTCCCTTGCAGAGTTAGCATTCGTTCCTCACCATATAAATATGGGAGCGTAGTGCGAACTTTACTCTGATAGAGATTGGTGATTAAGTTAGGAGAGGTATCTATGCTTGGTTCGGTAAACACAATCACAGACAGGGGCGTAGCCAGCCTAAAATCAATGTTACGCACCGACTATATGGGATTATATTGAGATACATAAACTTATGAAGATTTAAAATCTAAAGCCAAAATGCTTTTTCATGAGCAAGGTTAAAGCTTGAGACACAGACATAGTGAACACTAGAGAGACATACCAAAAAGTAAAGTATCCTTGTCGCGGTTTTACAAAATCACGTACTGTAGAAAAAGCATTTACAAATCAAGACCTCCCCCCTCCCTCAGGGGAGGCTGTGGAAAAGGGTATGCCCCCTCCCTCGCTAATTCTTAATAAGTATAAGGGAAACTTGTAAGATTTGGCGTATAGTTGGAGATTTAGAGCAATGCATTTTTTTCACTTTTTAAGTTAATGTTACGTGAGTGCGTACGTACGCATCGCTGGCTACGCCCCTGACAGATAAATCATTTTCAGGTGAAGGTAGACAAAGACAAACTTAAGGTCGTGTTTGCGGACAGAATCCCGCTCAGTATTAGGTTGAAGACCTCCAATCTGCTCCAATTGTACGGGACAGGAATGCCTATAAGCGACAAATACTTGCAGCAACTCTCAACCATGGGGATGGGCGAGTGTGTAAAGTATGAGGTGGAGCATCTCGAAACGGGGAAAAAGCAAAACCTCGCCAAGTTAATGATCTTTGAAACATCTTACTTTGACATCGATGAAGCAGCAGTTGCTCTTGGGGAGAATACATTTGCTGCGCAACGCAGTCTGAACGGTTTAGTGAAACAGCAATTAGTACAAGAGTCATTTACACAAGGCAAAGAGAAAGGAGAAGGGTGTCGATATACAATCCACCCTGTTATATTCACTACGCTGACAGGTGTATTCGAAGATGATCAGTCGTGGATGTGGAAATGCCAGGCAAAAGCTGAACTGAGCAAAATGACGCTCAGAAGGATTGATGAGGAATGTGACGGAAATTTTGACAAATTCTATTCGAGGGCTATAAAGTTTATCTTTGAATCTCGGACGCGAATGGAAATCCTCTTTAGCTGCCTTTCCGATATAAACACGAACATGGACGTGACAGACAGGCAGCAAGAAAATCTTAAACGTATTACTACGATCACGATGCCGATTTCAAACCGAGAAGAAGTTCTCAGAAACGTTGCTGATACCTATCGCAGAAAAGGGGACATGGAACGGTTCTGGTTTTGGGCAATTGAGCAAGTCAAATGTCTTCTAGAGCTGAAACGTTTCGATGAAGCATACTCAATGATGTTGAACAGAGTAGAAAAAAATGGTTTCCTTCAGCAAGCTCAAAGGAACAGTGCCCTTATGGCCGAGTACTATCTGACAAAGGGCAGAGTTTTGAGAGGGATGAAAAAATATGACCAAGCCTTCGAACTGCAAAAAAAGGCATTGGCGCACTGTGCTGAAGACGATGTTCCTAGACAAGCTGAAGTGAACAACGCCATTGGAAACATATTACACGACATGGAAGATTACGACGAATCGTACGTATTTCATAAAACGGCCGTTGATATAATGAAAACTTACGTGAACGAAGAACCAACCCCGGATATGTCTGTTTACATAGCTAACCTTGGGACAATCGCATTTGCCAAGGGGGAACAAATGAGATCATGTGACGAGCGAAAAGCGACAGATCTGTATAAAGAGGCGCTTATTTATTACAATGAAAGCATTAACTATGATAAAAGAATGAAGCTCAACGGCCTTTTAGGCCACTCGGAAAAATTAAAGATCAGGGCAAGAACGTATCGACAATTAAAAGACTACGAGAAAGCGATTCACGACGCTGTTGAAGCCGTGACAATTAAAGAAAGGCTTCTTGAAAATGGTCCAAAGGAGGGTCAGATTTTGGGTTACTACCAAGTGGCCGAACTTTATATGCGATGGAGGGAGTATCTGCTGAGGAGTAAAGGTAAACATAAGTACCAACGTTTTACCAAATCTTTTGAGGAACATATCTACGTACGTGAAATTCGATAAGCATGGATGTCATCTTTAATAACGTACAATACAGTATTGTAATGTGACACGTTATTTTAGGATTTGTATGACGTGTTACCTTGCAATATTGCTTTCCTAGGTAATGGAATAGGAGGGAAAGCTGCTTTCAATTTACGCCACCCATACCACCTACTTAGCTTAAACCATTTAATTAGAGCAGAACAAAATACCTGGATAAACCATTCCAATTTAAACCATTCGTCCATTAAAGAGACTCTCGCAGAAATTGAGATTTGTAATTTTCAAAATAAATTGTCTTCTATCGTAAACATAACAACATAGATTTCTAAACTAACACAGAACTAGATTATTGACTGCTTTCTAATCCTGGTCATAACTGTGTAGAAAAGAAAATGAACATTGAAATCCCAAATATTGCAGACCGTTTAAACGGGTTAATTTTGTAAGCAGCGATCTAAACTTAAAGTAAGAGCTATTTTTAGATATCATCGTCGTGTGGGTCTTCGGAAACATTTAACCACACCTGTCAAGTGACGTTAGCAGGGTCGTAAGTATTCGTTTATTTAGAACCCGTTTTCCCCATAGTCTAAGCGCTTACAGGCGTGAAGACTCTCTTCACATTATTAAACGCAATCACAGGATCTCAGCAATTAAGAAAAAAAGAAATTGAAAATGGTGTTTGGTTTTGAGACACTTATTATTATTAATATTAGATTTTAGCGTGTATTATTCAGATAATTGTTATGGGAGTAATTAACGTTTAAATCTTGACACTATCAATTACTGTCACTCAACCAAACGCCGAGTTTGTCCCTTAAAAGGATAGTGTTTGTTTGAAACCAATAGTAATATTAGATGTGAATCATCATTGAGATATAAAAAAATCTTGTTAAAATCGACGTAAACTGTCGATCCAATTTTCAGATGTTTCATACATGCCCCATTTCTTTCTAGAACCCAATACAAACTGTAGCTACGTCGACCACCTAAAAAGGAGCATGGAATACTTTAATAAAGCTGCTAAATTAATTCAGGGGTCATACGAATATGGACTTTCACCCGAACACATTGAAAGTCACTTCTTCGCCACGGATTACAGTCAGGTTGCCCATAGTCTGGCGGATAAGCTAGGACGAGAGGCTGACGAATTCTGCCGGGTACGTACCTGTTTAAACTATATACATGTACTCACTGTACATGTATTTAGTATATATCAGTGATTATTACGTTGCATAAACGTGTACACGTTTCATGCGAATCAAATAAAATCTCAAAATATCTATTACGGTCAATTACATGGAATGCTGAAGTCAAAACACCATTTGTGAACCTAAATCACATGCAAGGAAGGCCTGAGCAGAATCTGGGTTTTTTTGCATGTAATCCAAGGGCAGACAACTTTAATCGCAATCATCACCCCTTATTCTGCAGCAGAACTCCATCAGAAGAGCAGTTCTGAACTCCTGAGACAATTTACTATAGAATAGCATAAACAAACCTTTTGGTGCTTTCAACGCAATTAATAGTGATCTACCGATTAGACTTATCACACAAGACGGAAAAATCCTTATAGATTTAGCCATGTGAGCAAATAAGGAGGAATAATTCGTTATATCAGGCGGGGAGTCACGTGACCAATATTTGCGACCTTATGTCCGAACAAGATGGCCGCACCCAGGTATTTGTTCCCTTTTTTTAACCTACCTTCGCCAATGATAGTAAAAATGTGTACCACGCATGCGTTGACCATCAACTTTCCGGTTCTGGAGGTATATAATAAATAACTCATGCTTTATAACGGCGTTACGTCTAACACCCGGCATAAAGATCGCAGTCGAAAACAGGCTAGGCTGGTTTGTAGCTCATTCACGTCCGCGCCTGCAATTTTTCTGTCGAGTGTTTCGGATTGATCTTGCTACAAACAAGTGCATACTCTATCTCAAACTCCTTACAACTCCCCTTGCTACGCTGCATCGATCACTGTCACCACAAGATTTTTCATCCAGATTCGGACGATAGTCAAATGATGCTGTTTTGTTAAGAGATTACCGGATATCTTAGGTAATTCAGTAACAATATCTTGTTGTATTGATTTCTGACCAGTTAAGTTGAAAAAAAAAATGGTTTTGTTTATAAAGCACTAATGGATTACAATTATTTAGTTTTGCCGCCATCTTGTTATGCCATTTTCGTTTCTAATTAGGTGGTCACGTGACATTTGTGATGGCAGTGATCATCCCCATAAAGGGATATCACTGTGAGGAGATTGACTTTATCTTTATCATATGCAATCGTGTTGATTTACTCAGATCTTCGAAAAGAACATTCAAAGAAGCGATTTAAAACACTATATTTGTGTATCTTGTAATTACACAAATATGAGGTACAACACATGACTATTTACATACCATTTCGATTAGTGCAATAGCATTAACATTAACAATTAAGCTTTAGATTAGATCATGCCAATGTTTGTTTTATTGTCAACTTAAAGGCCTTCCGGGCAGGTGACTTCTTCAAACCTGAGTCCGAGTCGGACTCGTCCGAGGAAGAATTGAACAGCCCGCCGTCCTCGGATTCGGACCCGATTGGGGAACTGTCAGACAATGAAGGTCGCACCAGGAAGGATAGTGGAATATCGAGGGCCAGCGAATCGAGTATGGATGCATACAATTGGAGAGACAGAAGGATATCGTATGCTAGTGTATCGAACATTAAACAGCCAATGATGGGGAGATCGGCTGATAGCCAGTTCAGTTTCGATAGACAGTCTTGCAGTATGGACGAACAGGATGATGTCTTTGTGGAAAACGATGAAGTTATATGTACCATGGATTCAGCAACAGCTGTTAAACGCAAGCGGACGTTATCTGATTGAGTTACATAAACAGTAACATGAGTTATATGTAACTGTCGCCTAGTGGTCAAGGCGTCCGCCTCGGGAAGGTTCGAGCCCCACGGTAGGTGTTTTCCCAGAGAATGTTTCTCGTGGAACTTGTTCCGAAATGACCGGTTCGTGAGCCGCGAGCTTGTTAAATCTCATGGTTAACGACTAATATCTGCTTGGTGCCTGACAGGGTGATAGAATTTGGGAGGTACTTGACATAATCAGTGAAAATTGTCTCGTAAGCAAAACTGGCTGGTCCTTTCATGGGTGACACTATAATAGATAAAACCTTAAACAGAAAGGTTTTCATGGAAAACTATTAAGCCATCAGTACCGTGAATTCAGTAACAGCTGATAAACTCAAGAGGACACTGCCCGACTGAGTTGCATGAACAGAATGGTTTTCGTGGACAAAACGGTGATGCCATAAGTAAAATGCGTTCAGCAACACAAGAGGACATTGTTGGATTGAGCAACATAAACAGAAATATTTTCATGGTAAACGACGAAGCCATAAGTACATGTACCGTGGATTCAGCTTCAGCTG
Source organism: Cerastoderma edule (assembly GCA_947846245.1). Classification (NCBI taxonomy): domain Eukaryota; kingdom Metazoa; phylum Mollusca; class Bivalvia; order Cardiida; family Cardiidae; genus Cerastoderma; species Cerastoderma edule. The sequence continues at coordinate 4,963,348 of OX401404.1, forward strand.
TTAAACGCAGGAGAACATGGTCTGTTCGAGTTACATAACAGTTAAGACTGTTTTAAATAGGGTAATCCAGGCAGTGCAATAGACCAACTGAAAAACTCAGATATTTGTCATTTAAAGGGACTATCTCACAGAAAGTGTTATGTGAGTAACAAATATAAAAAGAAGAGGATTTAAGTAAAACGAAGCATTATATAGATGACCAGTATCAGTACCTACATAGTAAACACGCTGAAAAACCTGTGTCTTTCTGTAAAGATTATGAAACAAGTTCAGCGCTTTGATTGATAAAAAAAACCTCGGTTATAAATAAATACGGTTTGCTCTCGAGCGCAACTTGCCAGTGGCACGTGATTAATTAGATTGTCAACCCATTGCATAAACTGTGTCTTTGACACTCTTTCTTATTTCGAATGTTTCGCAGGATAAGAATAAAAGACCGTTGTTCACAAAATAAAGCGTTTAAACGGGTTGCTTAACTTGCAAGATGGGTAGGCTATATTTCCACTACACAGCTATGAAAGGAGATGAGAATTGTATCAATGTTCTTGCTTTCTGAAACGTAATAGATCCGTGATGTTTTTCATTGTCAGAAGAAGATTCGTTTCAAAAAGATAAAAATCTCAATCTGTGAGATAGCCCTTTAAACAATACGATTTTTTGATGCAATACTTTGTTTTAAATCCTTCAATTTCTTTAAGGACCTATTATAGTCTTACACGAAACCATCGAATAGAATCTCTTTAAAAGCAATGTCCCACGCCTCATAGCAGCAACTTCCGCTACCAAACGTGACACTTGCCAATTGAGAGGAATTAATACGCATGCGCCGGAAACGATTCATTTTATATTTATATTGCTCTAGTCACATTTATATTTCTCGCAGGTTTCTCGATTAGATCTTCACCGACTGTCAGGCAACACGTAGTTTAAGTAAAAACACTAACATCTCTTCTATATAGGCCTTCTTCCTGACATGAATTAACCCATTACCAAACAATAACGACATTTGACCAGTGTGTTGCAGGCGACTCTGGAAAACATTGTGGGAAAAGGAGAAATTGCTTTTAACGAGCAATTTATCTTTTTTCAACGATGCTTTCTGCCTAATCAGATTCTTTTTTCAATTTCATCACATTTTGAAATGTCGTCTGCAAACTCTTTCAATTCTGGACAGTCGAAAATATGGCGTCTGGTAAAGGGTTAAGCATACATTGCATAATAGTGGTAGCATTCTTCCAATCATCCTCCATTTTGTCTGTTTTCTGCTTCCGGTTGTCTTTTTTACGTTGCTACAGACAACATGAAATATAGCCTGGGGTCCTGGCCTGTGCGTTGTACATGTACAGTCAAACTTGTGTTAAAAGGCAAGCCTATGGTACAGAGTAAATTTGCTGGAGGACAGTGGTCCAGGGGTAGAGCGTCGGCTTCTGAACACGAGGGTCGCGGGTTCGAAAAGCGGGATCTGTCTTGCGGGATCTGCCTTGCGAACTTTCATTAATCCACATTCGGCGCGATTACTGGTTATGTATCCAGGAAGCAGAATCGAGAGTGATTAATCTAAGTTGTAAGAACTTGTTTCACAATCGATGTAAAAGAAGTAATTTTAAAACTAAAAGTAAATTTGCTGTTTAATACAATTGACTGCTTAATTAACACAAATTGATGTACACTATAAATCTAACAATGGAACTTTCTGTAGTGGTTGTTTAAGGCAGGTTGGCTGCTTTAAAGGGTGGTTGCTTAACACAAGTTAGACTGTTTAAACACGGCCAGAACCCCAGGCGAAATGAAAGGTCAACTTACCGGTACAGTGCTATTCCTCATCATCAATAGCATTTGGATTGACCACCAAACCCACCACGCTGCCATATAGCATACCATCAGCCAGTAAATAACCCGTAGAATGCTTGGTAATTTTCTAAAAATATTTTTTGCCGTCTGCTTTCCAATTCTCAAATATTTGCTTTATTTTGTTGAGGAAAGATACTCAGAGTAGCAAACAGGTTAGGTCGTAGGGCCAGCCGCCAAATTACTTAAAGGTTTGCCTGTAATCTAACATGTTTCCATAAGCATGAACTAAGTTCCAGCACTACAAGGGTTAACCATGTTTTAAATGACGTAAAATACTTTTATCCTTCTAATATAGCTTACTATATTGTTTTACATTCGATCGTTTTACTTTCTTTCATATCTGTGTTTTTTAGGATATGCAAAATCTGCGCGTTCAGAAATTTTTTGAATTACGAACTGTTTCAGACTAGCATCTGTCAAAAATAATCGCTGAACGATTTTGATGGTTAGATGAATGTTGAAATACGTCACATTATATTACACTGCAAAACGTTACGTAACACTGCGTGACGCTCCGTTAAACTACGTTTTATAACGTCAACATAGCATTGACCAATAGAGAGGAGTTTGATGTAATCGATACAGTTTTATACGTCGGAAAATTGTACCCAATGCCATTGGTTAAACTGTTATACATATACATTTTGAGGCGTTCTTGTGACTTGTAAATCGTGTTCAGAAGTCAGGAACAATTGTCTAATCAATTGATTAACTACATGTAATTGAATTGTGAAATCTGTAACGGATGTTTGTCTGTCTCTCTTTTTTTTTGTAATTTTATTTTTTTTATGTGAAAAATATTTTTATTTCAAATTACTTGATGTTTACTTGCAAACTCTTTTCAAAATGTTAACTTTTTGATTGATATTAAAGACATGTTAGCAACCATATTGATGTTTGTTTTATGACTGATTATATTTACTTACCAAAGTTCTTCCCTACCCAAGTACTCGTTCAAACAAATGTTGCATCAGAAGAATCAGCGAGTCATGATTACAGCAAAGAGCAGGCAGAATGGCTCGAAATAGACGACATAGGCATCATGACACGATAGTTTCTATCTATAAAACACTAGTATTTCCATGCTCAAAATTGTGAAGAGGTTAACTGTGACTGGTTGCTTTCACTTCATAAATATAATTAGGTGAAACACTGCTGTTGGTCAGATGGTTATTTTACAGTAATTGGTTACTTTCAAAATTCCGAATAAAGTATTAGTTAAAACATTGCTGTTGATCAGACATTGTTATCTACGTGTAGTTTAATGTCATTGGTTGCTTTTGAAATTCCGAATAAGGATTAAGTAAAACATTGCTGTTGATCTGACGTTTTAATCTATGTGTACTATTTGCTTTCAAATTCCTAATAAAGGATTAGGTAAACCAATGCTTTTGATCAGACATTGCAGTCTTCGTGTAGTTTACAGTTACTGGCTGCAATAGTCTAAGCTGTAGACCACTTGTAATTGCGTTGCAAGCACCAAAAGTAATGATATGGTAAAATATTGCTGTTGATCTGACGTTTTAATCTATGTGTAGTTTGCAGTCACTATTTGCTTTCAAATTCCTAATAAAGGATAAGGTTTACAGTAAAGGGTCGCTTTCGAGATTTAATTCCGAATATTGTATTAGGTAAAACATTGATGTTGCTTAGATGTTGTAGTTATCTACGCTAGAATTATGCCTGTTATGTGTCTAGCATTTATACTTGGCAACACAGATTAATATCGTAGAGAAAGACGGACCCGCGGTGGTGTAGTGGTTTACGCCGGGACCTAGAGACCGGACAACAACCCGGGTTCGATTCCGGGTTATGGCCGACTCTCTTAATGTTGATGGTCCACCAACAAGGCGTGGTTGCACGTCTAGACCCAAGAATGATACTGTTACAGAGTGACCCTTGCACTTTGATGGAAGATGGAAAGCAAGTCTTTCCAATGTTGATCCAAATGCAACATCTCATCTCTCTGCTTGGAAGAACCTGACTTAACCCATTACCAAACAATAACGACATATGACCAGTTTGTTGTAAGCGACTTTGGAAAATATTGTGAGTAAAGGAGAAATTACTCTTCACGAGCAATTTCACCTTTTCCCACAATGTTTTCTGCTCTATCACAAGATTACATTTCAATTTCAGCACATGTCACCGAAAATCGCACTAACGATCGTCGACAGAACGGACCCCTGGCTTGTCATTGTTCTGTAGCAACAGAACTTTGTTCAAGCAACATGAAAAGCTTCAGACTTCTTTAAACTTCGACAATCGCAACAAAAGATTGATAAAACCACTACTTAGAAAAATTATATTAGACTGTTAGATAAATTGAAACTGCCAAAACAAATGTTGATCCGGGTATCACAAAATAACTGACAGTCTCTGTGGTTATTTCAAAGGTTTTACTTTACCCTTATAGACTGTTAGATACGTGGAAACATCCTCAACAAATGTTGAGCCGGGTATCACAAAATAACTGACAGTCTCTATGGTTATTTCAAAGTTATTTACTCTACCCTTATAGACTGTTAGATACGTTGAATCATTCTCAACAAATGTTGAGCCGAGTATCACAAAATAACTGCCAGTCTCTATGGTTATTCCAAAGTTATTTACTCTACCCTTATAGACGGTTAGATACGCGGAAACATCCTCAACAAATGTTGAGCCTGGTATCACAAAATAACTGCCAGTCTCTTTGGTTATTTCAAAGTTATCGACACGACCATCATAACTGTTAGATGCGTAGAAGCTTCCTCCATCACTGATGAGCCGGGTATCACAAAATAACTGACAGTCTCTATGGTTATTCCAAAGTTTTTACTTTACCCTTATAGACTGTTAGATACGTTGAATCATTCTCAACAAATGTTGAGCCGAGTATCACAAAATAACTGCCAGTCTCTATGGTTATTCCAAAGTTGTTTACTCTACCCTTATAGACGGTTAGATACGCGGAAACATCCTCAACAAATGTTGAGCCTGGTATCACAAAATAACTGCCAGTCTCTTTGGTTATTTCAAAGTTATCGACACGACCATTATAACTGTTAGATGCGTAGAAGCTTCCTCCATCACTGATGAGCCGGGTATCACAAAATAACTGACAGTCTCTATGGTTATTCCAAAGTTTTTACTTTACCCTTATAGACTGTTAGATGCGTGGAAACTTCTTCAACAAATGTTGAGCCGGGTATCACCAAATAACTGAGAGTCTCTATGGTTATTCCAAAGTTGTTAACTCTACCCTTATAGACTGTTAGATACGTGGAAAGGGCTAGGTTCACAAACAGGGTATTTCAGCCCAAACATTTTTCTGATACTAAAGTCATTAGATTTATAAAAATCTTTCATTTTCCCTCAAAACAGTTATAATTAATCATGATAAAGATAATTAATTCTCAGAAAAAAAATATTTTTTTAAAAAGAATGTGTATCATTTTCCCTGAATTCCTACCAAAACAGCGATTTTTATTAGGCAATTTGTTGTGGTATTTGATGAAAAAAAAATATGAAGAGCCACAAGAGACACCATGTTTTTTTTAGACAATGATATCGAGATTATGATTAAACAATTGGCGAAAAATGGTGGTGTCGGATGTGGCTCTTCATATCTTAAAATAAAGTTTTCTGATCATGGATCTTGCCTAGGAAATGCACATTGACCGCGAATCATCAAGTAAATTTCCATATTTAAAAGTTTTCTGTTTAAAAGAAACATTGCCAAAGTATTCTGTAATGCATAAACATTGACTAAAGTGACATTTCTATCGAAAAAAGCTGCCGTAAAGAGCTTAGAGATAAAATCGTCTTGTATTTCACGTATCCGAATTGTTACTATCGAATTCGTGATTCTTTTTAAGAACGCTATCCTTCGAATGTTTCTAATTCACGGAAACCGTCTGTGTCTAGTGCAAGTTTAAATCAAATGTGAAAATATATGAAGTATTTAATGAGAGATTTCTTCTTCTTCCCCTTGGTTATGAAAAAATGTGGCATGTTTAGTTATCTCCGGGAGGTCAACTCTTATCGCGATAGTTAACGTAAAC